>CAIGQW010041423.1:576-12030 GCA_903798125.1 Danio choprae
CACAACATCACGTGAGAAAGGCAATAATAATACAGTGATATGTTTACACATTATACTGCAATCAAAACACACATTATTACAGTTCCCTGTTTATTGTACAAGGGACAGAACGTTCGTTTAAAAGCATAACAAATAATGGCAACGAAAGAGGAGATTACAGTCACTATAACAAGTGTTTTTTTTTTTTAGGAGTCCTGCCATTCCTGACTCCATGTCCGACAGCCTCTGGAGAATGGAGGGGTCGAAACAAGAAATCCTAAAACTGGGAGCTCTAAAACTAGCGTTTTCAGTTACAAGTGTTAATATAAATAAAATGCATACTACAGTGATCTTTTATAAAAGTTTTCCTGTAAATAATACAGTCAGAGGTACAATACAATACAAGGTAAAACCAAATGCCATTACAAGCCTATCAATATACATTTTTCCCCCTTTTTCTCCCATTTTTTTTTTTCATAGCACAACCTACCATTTCTATACACTAGCAAGTTAGTTGCAGTTTTAAAATCTGGGTTCTGAGCAACATCATAAAATTAAAGGGAGAATGAACGAATGATGCCACTAAGAAATGAACCCAATAAGCGCAACGCTGTCATCTGCTGCTGAATAATGATAATGTTTTGAAGCTCATCGTCGTGCTGCATGGTACACACAAGTTAGAAAAGTTAGAACATGAAAAGAACAGGGGAGAAAGGAAAAAAAAAAAAAAAAAAAAACTTTGAAAGTCCTACACAACACAGAAATGTGTTGCCTCCAACAACTGAAGACGTCTCAATTACGCTCTATACACTGTTAAACATAGTTACTTCTACTTGTTAAACATACAAGTTGCTCGACACGTCTCGGAATTCTTCGGACAGTCAACATATTTTCTTTGTATTGTCTAGGATTGAAAGTGAATGCTTTCAAGGTTGTCATCAAAAGGGTAGCTAGGCATGGGATGAAATGTATGCTTTAAATTTTTTTTTTTTCCATTTAGCAATAACCCAAAACGTGGGCTTGCGTGTCCATCTTGAACCCAAAGTCGCTTTCATGTAACATCACAAAAACAATACTGATCTAACAGTACCATATTGGGAAATGTGCTGTTTTATACACATACATGGAAATGTCTCACCCCGAAAGCAATTCGTTTTCAAAAATTAAAACAAGATGCCAGCTAGTTTGTACTTCTTCCAAAGGCTGGTATCAGAATTGAGGCAGTGGCCCTCAGTGTCCCCCACCCCAAAAGGGAACTGTGAAAATGCAAGTAAGGTCACCTGTGGTGTTTAGGATGAGGGTAAGGGTGGGGAAAATGTGACCTAAAACTAACAGTCATTATGTGATGTAACAAGTCCAATGTTTCACGGTACATGCAGGGACAGTTCTCTTAACCTAAACAACAATCTGTTCGACAGAAGCCGCACAGCCACACCTCAAGCACTAGAGACGAAGATGAGTGAAAGGAATGGGGGGGTTTGGCACCTCCGAAAGCCATAACAAACCACAAGTTCTGCTTCATCAATTCTCCTCACTATAAAAAGGGCCCAGAGGGCATGCCCAAGTAGTTGGTAGTGCCCACGTTGAGACTAGAAGAGGGTGTTGAACTGTTCCAGTGGACCTTCTGATGGTGTCTTAAGTTGGATCTGCTGGAGAAGCGCTTATCACAGTGCTGACACGAGAAAGGCTTCTCCTTGGTGTGGATGCGGCGGTGGCAGATGAGCTGGGTGGAGACACGGAAAGCCTTGCCACAGTCCGGGCACTGGTAACGCTTGGGCTCTGTGTGGATGCGTCTGTGGTTTTTGAGTGCCATAAGGTTGGAGAATTCTTTTTGACAGGAGTTGCAGAAATAGGTGCCCATCTTGTGGCTGTTCTTGTGATTCAGAAGTGAGCTGGCATGACGGTAACCACGGCCACATTGATCACAGACATGCGACTTGCATCCCAACTCACGGCGTCTCTGCTGTGACGGCAGTTGATGATGATGTCCAGATGAGCTGCTGCCACTGGGGCCATGGTTAAGCTTTCGGAGGCCATTAGGATCAAGTCCCTGTGCTTGCATCAGCGTAAGGTCAAGCCCAGAACCCCAACTCAAATCAGAGCCACTGGACGAAACCCCAGGCTGTTGCGATGTTTTTGGGGCGCGGCCATGTTGCATTTCCAAGTGTAGTCGGAAACTAGCCTTGCTAAGGAAGCTCCGCGGGCACAGAGTGCAGGCAATCTCCCGCTCCTTTAGGTGGATACGGCGGTGATTTTGTAATTGGGAAGAGACGCGGAAAGCTTTGTCGCACTCTGGGCAGCGGTGCCGCCGAGTTTCAGAATGAATGCGACGGTGGTTCTTGAGTGCGAGCAGATTGGAGTAGGTCTTGAGGCACACAGCGCAGTGGTAGATGCCGACGGTGTGGGTGTTTTTGTGATTAAGAAGTGAGCTAGCATGCCGATAAGAACGACCACACTGGTCACATCTGTGAAAACAGAAAGAGAGACAAAGTAAATCTCACCTGCTCATTGTCTCCTCAACCCCTCAATAGTTAGTAACCTAGATTAGTCTGAAAGCAAGCTAACAATGTATAGCTGACTTATATAATAATTGCATTGATGGATACACAAATACAGGTATATGATCTTGAATCCAGCTGCCAAACTCAAAAAAAAAAAAAAAAGAAAATCTTGGACAGGATAACTTGGATAGCATTGTCTATATAGGCAGTGAATAAACTGACCATAAATTATACCTTGAAGTTTTAACTTATTGTGTTAAGTTGAGGCAGTGGTATAATGAACTATATAATTTATAGAAGCATAAATATAAACTGTAAATGTAACAGTCTAAAGAACAAACCTTGTCAGTGTACTACAAATCACTATTTGTTTTCAGTCTCATATTTAAAGATTCAGCTGTTCAAAATGGTAAAAGAAAATGTTACTAAGTATAGACGAGTACACGAAGCCTTTCAAAGTGCTTGCATAATTGTGCAAAAAATACGGTTTTTGGATTTGACCTGAATTCTGGTTGAAAAACAGCATTATAGAAGTGTTGTGAACTTGTTTCCGAAACACCAAGCAGTATGAAACAAAAGCAGCATGTTTTGTTTTTGTGAACTTCACTAAGAACTTTTGTTCCGATGATGTAATTTGTTAGTATGGAAGTTGTGTGTTAGTAGGACGTTGTCACATTCCTTTAAATGTTTCTTCCTTGATGTTTATTGTCTTGATAGCAAATATTTAGCATATTTTGATAATGGTAAATAATGCAATATTTCTGGTAATTAATGAACATGCATTAAACAAATTGATTAAGGTCAAGTGGTTTGCTGAGTGCTGTTGAGCCCAGATAAGTATGTGTTCCTAGAAGCACTACAGCTGATTTAAAAGAGTATTAATGGCAACTGAAAGTTCAAATGGTAACATCAGTAAACTTCACCATACATTCTGATATATTTTCAATCAAATCAGTTAAGGAGGCAATCAATTGTTTGTCTATTTTTAGTACAATACACACATCTACCTAGTAAGTACATCAAAATTTACCTATTTTACCAAGACATCCGAACAATCTAGTGCAAATTGCTAACTGAAAGCAAAGGGGGGTAACTTATCTGGTCTCCACTAATCATACTGTCCAAACTTCAGAAAAATCCAAATTCCGGCACGCGTATGGTCCCGAGGAAGCCGGATTGGAGATCATATACCTGTAATAGACATGTAGAAACCTGTGATCTTTACTAGTTCACTTCAAAAATCACGAACAACAGACGTAAACTCACGTGAACCGGTAATCCTCTCCCTCTCTTGTGCTTGAAGTGTCCTTCCTCATGCCCTCCTTGCCTACCTGGTTGTCACCGCAGCGATGCCTGGCCAGCCCAGAACGTCCCTGGAAGCTCTTTCCACAGGTGGGGCAGCCAAATCGGGTGTGTCCCTCCTCGTGGACTCTCTGGTGGTTCCGAAGAAAGCGGGCCAGTCGGAAAGCCTTTCCACAGGTTGTGCAGATATGCCGCTTCTTCTGCGTGTGGATACGCATGTGGTTGCGGAGGGCCATGTAGTTGGTGTACGGCTTGTCACAATATGAGCAGTTGAAGTTGCCAATTTTGTGTGTGTTTTTGTGGTTGAGCAGACTGCTAGCATGCTTGTATGAGCAGCCACAAAGGTCACAGGCAAAAGGACGTTCTTCACGCTCTGGAGATCCCAGGTCACCTGCATCCATGCTCATATTAGAGCTGTTGAGCGAGGCAGAAGAAGAAGGAAGCTGGGCACTGCAGTTATGGGAGGCCAGATCTGTGGTTGCATGAAAGACTTGAGAGCACCCATTGCATTCATATTCTGGTTGAGGAGGAGCAGTCTGAATGCTAGTACCAGGAAGAGGAACAGGAATATCTTTGCAGAGCTGGTTGCTGGTGTGTGTTTCAAGCTGCCTCTGGTTCCTGAAGCCCCTTCCACACTCAGTGCAGGTAAATTTCTTAAGAGCAAAGTGCATTCGAAGGTGATTCTTCATTGCCAGTCGATTTGGATAAGTGGAGTTGCACACATTGCAGTGGTATTCGCCGATCTTATGAAGGTTCTTATGATTGGCCAAACTTCCAGCATGGCGGTAAGTACGTCCACACTGATCGCAAGCAAAGGGGCGGCGGCCGCTGCCATCATCGATCTGCTGTGCCCTGGCCCCTGCATATGGTTTTTTGAAATCTTGAGGTTGACCATAATTGGTGTTCATGGGAGGATTCTGAATTTTGGGTTCACCCATCCTCATAGCTTGAAGCTGCGAAGGGCCTCCTTCATAGTGGGCTCCATTGGGATGAGACATGCTTTGAACTCTTTGGTCTCGCTCTCCAGTCTTTGCTCTGTGCTCTTCGTGCAGGCGTAGATGGTTTATTAACTGTTTCTGAATCTTGAAGGCTTTCCCACACTCCTCACACTTGTGCCTGTGAACAGATAAAACACACAAAAACAAACAGATAAGAAAGCTAAAACACACTTCCATAAAAAGAAAGAAACAGAAAGAGGGAAGGTCCCCTTACATATATACAAAGATGACTACACAATGCTCAAATGGGGTACAGACATTATGAATTTCAGACTCAACTGCGTGTATGTGTGTATATCAGTATGAGTTATGTTTGTTGCCCTCATCATCTCTAATGAAAAAAAAAACAAATAATAAAAATCACCATTGCACACTGCCTTCACACTCAACATTTCATTAAAATCTATTCATTCAGTGATGACCTGAGTAATCACATGAGTGGGGAACTCATGATAATACATAAGCATTCAAAGTATGCAAAGAGATCTAAACAGTTAGAGTATAATAGGGCACATGCAATGCTGGCTAACCTCTTTAAGTCAAAATGAGTCCTCTGGTGGTTCTTGAGAGCCAGTAGGTTGTAGTAGCGTTTTTGGCAGACAAGACAGCGGAAGACCCCAGTCTTGTGAGATTTCTTATGGTTGAGGAGGGAGCAGGGGTGTCTGTAACTCCTTCCACACTGGTCACACCTGTGGGGCCGATCAACAGAGCCTGACATCTGCTGAGGGTTTACAGGGCCTCCGCTGCCACTGGTACCAGCACCACCCGTCATCCCTTTAGCTCCATTCATACCCTTGTTCAATGCCCCCGCTCTCGCCTTGCCTGGACACAGGTGAGTGATCAGGTGATGGCGATCTGCAAAGAACATGCCACAGTCAACGCAAATGTGGTTCCTTCCATCCATTTTGCCATTAGAATTAGAGCTACTGCCACCCAAGCCCTGTGTAGATCCATCTGGCCGAGCAGGTCCATGGACTAGCTGGTGATTCAGCAAGTCCTGCTTTCTGCTGAAGCTCTGGCCACAGGTGCTACAGATCAAAACACTGGCTGTACTACCCTCTTGTCGCCTCCGCCACTCTTGGTCACCAACTGAAGGGAGGGCAGAGGAGGGCCCTGCCCCCTGGTTAACCCCATGGCTTCGTAGGTGGCTACGAAGTGCCCTCAGGCTGGCATAATGGTTTCCGCAGACTGTGCACTGATAAACCTCTCCATCATCGTCATCATTTTTGTTATTCATTCTCTTATTGTTGCCCTGCGAGTTGTTTTGTGCACCTGCAAATGACATCTGGTCATGACCACGTCTGTGACGAGAACTTTCTTTGAGGTTAGCACTGCCAGCTGGCAGAGAAGCACCACCAGAACTATGGAAGCTCATGTTACCCATATAACCATTAGTCATACTCCCTTGGTTGACATTATTTGCTTGACGATGGTTTTGGGGAAGAGGGGAATGACCAGAACTGCTTTGAGCAAGAGAGCCGTCAAATCGGTCATGGAATTCCAGTGAATCCAGGCCACTGTTATGGGAACCATCTGGGACAAAGTGTGCTGCATCACCAAGATTACCGGGCATTGAAATTGGGGTTGTTGCACCATTCCCCTGACCCTGAGAATGTACAAAGCCTTGTTGAGAGTCTAGCCCTGTCAGTGGCTCAGAGGAAAGCCAATCTCCCTCTGTACCCATCGACTGCGAATTTGGCCGGGTTTTGTGACTACGAAGGTGGCTATGTAGGGCTGCTAAGTGTGGATACTGCTTACAGCAAACAGTGCACTGATAATGGCCAGTTTGATGTGAGCGTTTATGATTAACTAGACTCCCGGCATGTCGATAGCTTTTCCCACATTCTTGGCACTTAAATCTGCGATCAGCATCATCAATAGATGAAGACTGCCCGTGAGACCGTGTCTCACCGTTTGATGAAGATATTGATGGTTGGGAGTTTGAAGCTAGTCCAGCAGAATTTATAATAGAAGGGCCATCTTGGGCATGTGCTGTCGTGTGAGGGTCATGGGTAAGGTAATGAATTTTGAGACTATCCAAGTCAGGTTGTCCTGTTCCACAATATGCACAGGTATATATGGCATTATTAATAGCAGGGCCTAGCATTGGGTCATAACGCTTGTCAGGTAATGGGGGCAATGGAAGGGGGTCACCTAGAGCAGGCGTATAAGGATTCACTGCTGGGGATCGAACAGAACTTAGATTATGAGGCACTATGCTTGGGAAACTACGTGTTAGTCCCAATGAAGACGATGCAGCATTATGTAACAAAAGGTGCTCTTGAAAGTCATTCTTATTAGGCAAAACCAATTGACAAAGATGGCAATAGCTGGGTGCCATGTCATCATTATGGGGACCTAGGGGACGAGGGTCAGATGGTGCATCATGCACAAGGACCCCCATAGACATTCCAGGGGGCTTAAATTTAGAATGAGTGCGTTCATGAGCATTAAGGGCGGCAAGATTGTTGAACTGCTTGTAACAGACACTGCACTTATATGTACCCTCTTGATGAGACTTCTTATGGTTAACCAAGCTGCCATGATGACGATATGTTCTGTCACACTGGTCACATTTAAACGGTCTGTCCCAGGCATCTTCAGATCCTGGAGATTTCTGTTTGTCATGGTCATGACCAGGCATCATTCCACTGTTGTTTATGTGACTTCTGAAAGCTGCTTCAGACAAATCTTGTGCTAGATTATAATCCCTGTCTTCATCAACATTGTCCTCATTCTCCTCTTCAGCTTGGGCACTTGGAGACAGGGTGTGGATGCGGAGGTGGTTTTTCAGTGCCACTGCATTGGGCAAAGTTCTGGTGCAGACCGGACACTGGAAAGAACCCATCTCATGAGTTTTTTTGTGAGAAGCCAAGCTACTGGCATGCTTAAAAATGCGTCCACACTGCTCGCATTCAAATCTGCCATTCTCTTCTTGATGATAGTGTGCTTTCATGTGCTCCAGTAGACTAGGTGTACTTGGGCAAATGATGTCGCATTCTTTGCAAGGAAAACCCTTGGCTCGATTCATATCATGCATAGCCATGATGAGAAAATTGAAATGGAAGGGAGAAATGTCCACATAAAATGATCCTCGAACAAAGAAGAAAAGGGGGCAATGTGTGATGTTCAGCTCTCTGCTTCTGTAGTATCAGCCATTTTACCTGGGTGACAGATATTCTCTCCAATCAGCCTTTCAATTCCACTCGATCACAGCAGTTCAGAGAGGGTCTGGACAGATGTGGGGCATCAAGGGACAGCTGAGAAGATACAAAAAGAAACAACATTAATATCATTTAACAAATACTTAGCCACCATATAATCATACATGCCTACTAGTGGACCAAAGGGTTCAATGAAAGAAACAGATATGTTAGTAACAACTTAACATAAAATGTACGCAAACAAAACGGTTAGTTTTACTGTTCATTAAGAGTAAATACAACCTTGACAAAAAAATTAAAATCAATAAACATTCATTGTGATAGGACCACATTACGAGATGTAGCTTTGGCATGTCTAATCTCACATTAGGTCATACAACAGACGCACAGGTTCAAAGTAGCTGAAAATAAGCCAGCTTTTTGTACCTGCACATCAATCATTTGACATCAACTCTACACAGCTATGCTGATAACTCTGCAGGCTGTTTACACTGCCACAACATCAGCATAAGCAATGTTTTACCAAGGATAAGCAAATTACAAGTACAGTATATGCTATAAAAAAGTAAACATTATTCATGAAAAAAAAGGTCAGTTTTACAATATGAAATAAGCTTTCAGTACACATCGCAAGCTAAGTCCAGTGTAATTATCAGGCTAATTATCTAAAATATAATAAGATTTAACTTGTTTTATTAAACAAAGACTTTTAATATATAGTAAATTGTGCAGGCATTGGCTACTTCATGATTTTGTCAGGTAAAAAAAAATTAGAAATGCAGTCATTAACAACATACACTGGAAAACGCAGTAAATACTTTCTGAAGTAGAATAGGAATGAATTTTCAATATTTTAGCATGGTCATCTTAAAGCCATTCTTTAAACCTCACAGTCGATGAAAGTTTATGCACGACTAAAACATCTATCAGCCACTTTTGTGTAAAACATCTATCACTTTTGTAAACAAGATGTCTGGATCAAAATATCTCTAGGTAAAAATGATTTACAGATATTCATTGAAATCGCTATCCGATTACTTTACTATTTCAACTTTTGACAAAGAATTAATTTATATTGAGTATCACTGAAAAAGCTTCACTGGGAATTAAAGGGACCGTAATTTGCAACACCACAACAACCAGAAATCATGTATTTTCCATTAAAGCGGCTTATGTAAAACCAAGTATTGCAATACAACAACATTTAGCATAAATAAATTAAGCAAATGTGCAGCAGTGCATTACGGTTTATACAAGTAAATACAGAAATTGAGTATACAAACTCCATATAACCAAGCCTACACAATCTTGCCAACCTATTCATCTGAAAATGCAAGAATGTCCCATGCATCACATTCATTTTAACAATCCTAACTACAGACAGCAAATCATGGCAGTTGATTTAGGAGCTTTTCCATTTAAGCCACACATTGAGATTTTGGCACCACAACAGACCAAGATTTTTTTTCCTTCTTTCAATTCCACATTTAATATTTGTGTGAAGCACTGAACTCAATTATAACTCTTACAATCTCTTAATAACGACAATCTGACAAACTCTTAAAAGTCTGTATTTCAACAATGCCGATGTTTAAACAAATTAAAAAAATTTTTCAAAGCAAAAGCAAGCTTCTTATTTTCTGTTATTTTCTTTAAGGGTCACTAAAATCCAGTACTGCATATAAAATCACTTCATCAATTAACCCAGTGCCATTGGCATCACTAAAGCGAGTGAAGTTTGGTTACTTTGGCAGCTTGTGTTCCTATCTAAATACAAAAACCAAGTAAATCTGCAACTACATTTGTAGCTTGAAGATCAATGAAACGGTTCAGGAAATTTGGCAACATTAGTGATAAACCAAAAATCACAGTGGATTCTTGAAGCTGAATTTGCCACAAGAAAACCAAATTAAATGCATGACCACAAATTCACTTCTATTAGTGCCCACTGAGGAGCAATTCATCTTACCACACAAGTGCAATGAAAGGAACAGTACTTCTTTGCCACACACAATGGTCATCAGAAAACTGAAACACTAGAGAGCTCAACTGGATTATTTTTTGCCTTCTCTCAAGCCTGTTGTACTCTCAGTACTAAAACTTCAATAGAGGCACCTCAACAATAACCCTATGATGAGACAATGTTGGAAAAACTTTTCAATGTGACATGATTTGGCGGTAAAAGAAGGCACAGAACAGTCTTTTTTGAAAGCTGTGTTAAAAAAAAAACGCATAATACTTTGAGTCATAAACATTTTATTGCAACTACACATAAGTCTGTATATTTAGGTCAACAAGTTTCTTTGCAAAACCTAATATCCTTGTATGTGGCTTACATAAGCTATGTTTCCATTTAAAGCTGTGAATTTAATAAATGCGCAAATTCAGTGTATTGCATGAAACATTTGCAAATAAAGCATCGTTTCAATCCAGTGATCTGAAGAAAATGAAATTGCAACTTCCTAATAAACTGGCACCTCGTATCAGTAAGATAAATGGTAGCTGCTGCAATAAGAGAAGCCACTGTTGGTCTATTTAGTATATAGGCCTATATTTTATGCATCTCATACGCATCATTAATGCATCTTGTATTTTGATGTGGTAACAATTATGCGAAATGGTAATTAGAAGGTAATTAAACCAAATTTGATGACGGACTTTGGCTCAGGCATTTCAGATTTTTTTTAAAATGCAAGATGTTTTGTGATCTGTAGGTTCGTTCAGTTATCCAACTCTGAAAACTGGACTGACAGTTTCAATTCACTAGAACTTCTATGTTAAGCTGCTTTGACAACAACTACACAGTAAAAGCGCTATAGAAATAAAGATAAATTGAACTGAATCCAATAACATCTGTTTAAGTAATGTCATCTGGGGTGTATGATATGCATTGGGGAATTTATGTCTTCGGTGGTTCAAAAATAATAATAATAATATTATATAATAATATAATATTATAATAATATTATAATAATTTTATGTGTGCACAAAAGTATTCTTGTAGCTTAATAATATTCTGATTGAACCACTGAAGCATATGGTCTTTTTTCAGGATGATTTTGGCATTTTTCTGGACATTGAATGAGTGGGAACCATTGTCGTCTATGGAGGAGGAGGGAGCTCTCAGATTTCACCTAAAATATCTTTTGAATTCTGAAGATAAATGGAGGTCTCAGAGGTTTGAAATGATAATAACATTTTCATTTTTAAGTGAACTAATTCTTTAATCCACAAGTGTCAAACTCCTGTTCCTGGAGGGCCGCAGCTCTGCACATTTAGTTCCAACCCTAATTAAACACACCCGATCAAACTAATTGAGTCCTTCAGGCATGTTTGAAACCTACAGGTAAGTGTGTTGAAGCAAGGTTGGAACTAAACTATGCAGGGCTGCTTTAATTGGTAATAGAGAATTTTAAAACTTAATTTCGCTCAAACGTTTGAGCAGGTTTTTAAACACCACTGATTGGCCATTGTGTTCACATGCTCTACATATACAAGTAGGTATGGCTG
>CAIGQW010041465.1:0-12809 GCA_903798125.1 Danio choprae
AAAATGAGATTCAATGTACCCTTTTCTTTGTTCATGAGGAATTTGCACTGAGCCAGTGGAGGTGGCTCCTATGAGACTGACACCTGGAGAGAGACAATCTGGGGATGGAACATCCTTACCAGAAACACCTAACAATTTGACAAATGTGAGTGCCCTTCATTGATTCCTATTTATTTACAAAATTTGAAAAAGTTTTAAAATTACTCTCTTTATTTTCATCAACAATGTCCTTGTGCTCTGTCTAGTTGTCAGCTGTGTATGCAGAGCTGGAGAATGTCTATGCTGGGAAAAGATCCAAATCTCTGAAGAGTCGACCTCCTCCTGCTCCTGATACTCTGGTTAGCGTGGATGTCTTCCCTCACACTAACTCAAAGTCTGTTAGGGCACACTCTTCTACTCCATCTGTTCGCGCTACTTCAGGTACCCAACACTAAATGAATGACTTTAATTTCCTTGATGTATTGTAACTGGTGGTTTCCAGAAAGTTTTAGTCAAAATATGTACAATTTCATGGTCTCAAAGGCTGCCAGAGATTGATTTTCCATCTTTATTTCTTAGGTAGTCGCAAATCTGTATCAGCACAACCTGTGCCTCCTCCTCCACCCCCACCTCCTCCAGAGCCTGACCCTTGGATGCAGGAGACTCCTCTCAGTCCTCAGTGCCCCTGCTACCCCCCAGGTCTTCCTTCTCAAACCAGTGCTGAGTCCAATCCCTACATCAGTTTAGACAGCCCACCGCTCTCTCCACCCTCACCTCCTGACTACCCCCCTAGTCCACCCATTCGTAAAAAACGATATACCTTCTCACGTCCACCCCGTACAGCAGACACAGATCTGTTTATGGAGGCTCTAAGTGAACAGCTAGGACAGCAGTTATGTGTGGATGACTTCTTGTCACCGGAGAATGACTATGAAGAGGTTTGTATATCAATAAGGTGAAGTGGATTGATGCTTGTTATTTTGTGGCTTGACAAGCACAATAGCTAATCATTAAAGAATGATAGTAAAACTGATTGCTAATTTTATGTTTTGCTTCAAAATAGGATGTTGTCCAGATGACTTTCCAGGATGAGGAAGAGGAAGTAGAGGTGGATGAGGAAGAGGAGGAGGAGGAGGAAGAGGAGGAGGAGGAAGAGGGTCCGTACATGCCTCCTGAGCTAAGCAGTCCAAGTGAAGTGCATAGTAGTAGTGAGGATGCCAGCTCTCTCACCTACTCCTCTAGCTCTGAGCACATTCCTCCACCCCCTCTGACTCCTCCTCCCCCTCCCCCTGTCCAATTCAATGACCCCCCTCCACCGGCTGGATTCACCCCCGAGCATGCACCTCGACAGCTGACATTCCGTCGTCACCCTGGACCTCCTCCACCACCTCCACCAAGGGCCAACCCACCTCCAAAACGGCAGTCCATTCACAAGGTATTACCTACACGTGATGAGCTGATGGGCCAGCAACAAGTCCTTCAGGAGCACCACTCACTTCCAGTTCAACCTACAGCTGGCCATCCTCAGCAATCTCAGCAGCAGATGCACCAATCTTTACCCCCTATGCCCTCTCCAGAAATAAATCAAACATCCATCCCCAGTCATGCAATCTATGAGATGAACTCTCAGGTTCATCCAGGTCACCAGGTTCATCAACATCCCCAGATGCAACAGGATCACCAGATGCATCAATTTCATCAACATAAACGTCATCAATCTCAGTCGATCAAAGTACACCAAAGCCATCGCTCACACCAGCCTATTCAGACTCAACTCTCTAGCTCAATGGATAGGCTTGACAGGATTGAACGAAATTCAGATAGACATATCTATGAGATGCAGCCCCAACCCCTGCATTCAGATCAACGAATGCATCATGCTTATGAGATGCACCAGAGTCATCAGGCTCACCTCTCAAGCTCCATGGATAGACTTGACCGCTTGGAGCAGATCCAGCACTTGGAACGCTTGGAGCGTATGGAGCGGATTGAGAGACTGGAGAGGGCAGATAGACAAATGCACCGGGCACACATGGCTCAAGCTCTTTCTCAAGCTATTCAACCACCTCAACAGACTGAGCAACAGTACAACCAGCAGTACCAGATGCATCAATCTAATCAAGACTACCCACCGACCCAGCCTCCTCCACCAAACCGCCACATTCACCAGATTGAACATATACACCAGGTCCAACCCATTCAGTCGGCTCCCCAATACCACCAGATACACCAGCCCCATCAACCCCACCAGACCCAACAGATTCTGTCTACCTTCCAGCCTCACCCTTCACAACTGCAGCAGCAACAAGAACAGCTTCAGCAGCAGTTGCAGCATCAGCAACAACAGCTTCAGCAGCAGCAGCAACTTCAGCAGCTTCAGCAGCAACAACAGTTTCAGCAGCTTGAGCAACAACAACAGCTTCAGCAACAGCAGATTCAGCAGCAACAAGCTCAGCAGCAACAACAGCATCGCTCAACTCCCCAGATTCCCTCTGTTGCACAGGCTAGACAGAGCCCTCAACCCATGTACCATGAATATCGTCATAACCACCACCACCACCACCATCGTAGCCACCATGAAGCTCAGTCCCAAATGCAACCACCAAATACACCCCAACCTCAAACTCACAACCCCACTGAATGTTCCTCTGTGGAACCACCTCCACCACCCCCTTTACCCCCACCTTGTGTGCCTCCTCCACTCCCAAAGGGTTCCCCTCAAAAATCTGATTCCAGTCATATGAGTGTAAAGCGGCTACGTTGGGAACAAGTGGAAAATTCTGAAGGAACCATTTGGGGACAGGTAAACCTAAAAAAGCTGTGTTTATGTGACAAAAGTTTCTTATGTCTCAAATGGCTCTTATTAGATATTTACAGGTTTTGCACTTGACTTCAGGAATTTTAACAATGATGGTGAAAATAGTGGCTGCTTACTGTATCTGCAATTTCAAAACAATAAGAAAGCAGTTGACAATTCTGAACTAAAATTCTTCTCTAATCATTGAAGGAGATCTTAGAAAGGAACAGTATAACATTTGAGATATACATTGATGTCTATATATAATGTAGCATGAGTTCCATCATCATTAGTTTGTTTCAATCCATTAGAATGAAATGTGTAATAACAGATTATTTTTTTCCAGATGGAAGAAGACTCTGATTATGACAAGCTGAGTGACATGGTGAAATACCTAGACCTGGAGCTTCATTTTGGTACACAAAAGACTCCTGGTGAGTAAAGTGTGATCTTTTGAAAAGTAGCTAAAACCAGCCTAATCCACTGGAGACCCCACTTCCTTTCTATATATTTGAAAGACGAGGATAGAGTGTGGTCTTATAGAATGACAAAAAAACATTGTGGTGCTTACATCGTTACAGTCTCACTAGGTTGGCTCATTGTGGCCAATCAAACACACTGTGGATGAAGAATGGTGATAAAGATTATGAAAGGATTTCAGTTTTTAAAGATGCAAAAGTATGTTTTCATATACTTTCCGAACAAAATCACTGACAAGTGTATATCCTATTTATTAGAACTCTCACTGTCCTTTCCTCTAATGACAGAATGTTTCCATTAAAAAGTTCTTTTCATTCATGTTGCAATTCATGTCTCAGTTGCTCTTCCAGAGCTCTCACCTCAGGTGGAGACTTTCAAAAAGAAAGATGTGGTGGAGATTCTCTCCCATAAGAAAGCCTACAATGCTTGTGAGTAGCAAGTAATGCAACTAGGCAGAATACTCTTCATCTTGAATGTCAATTTTCAAAGAAAAACACTCACGTGTAATGGGCTGTACATTGCATATTTGTGCTGATGTATGAGTTTAGTGGAGTTGACTTGTGAATGTTTAGATGATGTTTATGTGTGCTTCCCCGTCAAGGATTAACTTGTATACGTCAGTGTCCTTTTTTGTCTTGCTTTGCTACTGTGTTTTTCCATTTTGAAGTAGCTTGATTTTTTTGATTGTTTTGACTGTTTTAGCCATTAGTCAATACGTTACCCTCATACACAATTGTCTTTTCAAAAGTCTCTTCTATCATTTTTATAGCAATCTTGATTGCCCATCTGAAGCTGTCACCAGGCGAGCTACGTCAGGTACTAATGACAATGTCGAGTGAACGTTTGGAGCCACCACATATTAAGCAACTGCTCCTGTATGCACCAGACGATGATGAGGTCAGACAGTACGAGCAGTACAGAAATGACCCAGGCAAACTCAGCGAGCCTGATCAGTTTGTCCTACAGGTACAAGCCATGATGTTTGCAAATATGTATCTTTTGCATTTTTTAAAGGTTTTGCATAAAGATGACAACACTGTCTTAATGATTCCCATTCAAACGGAACCAAAATGCAAATGTTTGTCCTTTGCATTTTTTAAAGGTTTTGCGTAAAGATGGCAATGCTGTCATAACAATCCCCATTCAAATTGATTCAAAAATGCAGTTATCAACCATATGATTTAATTTTTTAATTACAACATCCCCAAACTGAAAATGCCCTCCATAATTTGTAATCACACTACATTCAATTTGGAAAATGGTGAACAATTTAGGCACATCAGTGAGCCACTATCATTATGTGAGGTACTGAAATTGCTTGCAAGTGCATGCTCACTTATACTTTGAGTGACTTACACAAATATATGTTCTTTATGTACAAGCTGCATTGGTAATGAGCGCACATTTTACAAATAAGAAATTTGTTGATCAGGTTCAGGATCAGTTGTCATGGTTTTGTCAGTCATATCTCTTTATTATTATCTCAGGATTTGTGAAATATCATGCTGCAGCATAAAATGGTTTGCTCATCACGTAAGGGACCATTGTCCAATTGAATTAAATGGTTTTCACTTCAATAAATAAGCAAAAAATTACAGTGGAGAGGTGCCATGGTGGGCAAGGAATGTAATTTGTGCATGGATGAACATTGCATAACACAGATGACATCAAAATCTGCAGCAAGCCTAAAGCTAATAAATATAAACTAATGTGCAAAATGAAGATGTTACTAAATTGATGGCAATAAATGGCCACTCAGTGTTGCCACTGACCAAGATTAAATTGTATTTAATATTATTTACATTGATTACATTTGAGTTATTCTTACAATTCTAACAATACTTGTTCTTTTGTATATATTCAGATGCTTTCAGTGCCAGAGTATAAGACTCGCTTGAAAAGCCTGCATTTTAAGACCACGTTGCAAGAGAAAACAGAGGAGATGAGAGGGGCCTATGATTGTGTTTTCAAGGCTTCACTGGAGCTCAAGAACAGTAAAAAACTTGCCAAGATTCTGGAGGTATAATTCCTTCATTTCCACTGATTCATTTAGCTTTTCCTCAGGCACACATGATCCCACAGTCACAAAAACGAACACAGCAAAGAAAATCATCCACGGATATCAAATTGTTGACATGTTCTTAAGGCAGACTAGTTGTAATGCTAAGGCAGACTAGTTGTAATGCACAACAAATATATACCATGACAGTGCACACATTGAATTAATATGAACTTCTTATCATGGCATTACAACTTTTTTTTGTTTTCCAGTTTGTGCTGGCCATGGGGAACTATCTGAACAACGGCCAACCTAAGACTAGCAAAACAACTGGCTTTAAAATCAATTTCCTCACTGAAGTAAGCATAATAGCTGTGCCTGCATATAAGGTTATCATTAGTATTATTAAAATGTCTAATTATTATATAATTGCAATGTTCCAATGTTCTGATTCAAGCTCAGTACTACCAAAACAGTTGATGGAAAATCAACATTTCTGCATATCCTGGTGAAATCATTGTGCCAGCACTTTCCTGAGGTTCTAGACTTTGGAAATGAGCTAGTGATGGTGCCACAAGCAGCTAAAGGTGAACACACTGCCTGTTATTGAGTCCAGATTCATTTTGTTTTAATTGATATTTCATAGACAAAGGCTTATTTATGCAATCCATGTGCTCTTTAGCAAACTTTATCCAAGACATGGATGAACATTTCCCTTTAAAATTGGTTTATTGTTATTATAAAGTGTGCAGAACGGGTGAAAACTCTGTATTTTTCACTGCTTTACACTCCACAGTGAATCAAAGAAACATCACCTCTGATTTTAATGATCTACATGCCACAATCCAGGACATTCGTTTAGCCTGCCAGAAGATGCCAGCGACTGCCGAGGACCGATTTGCTGTTGTTATGAGTGTATCCTCCCATCAGAATCTAAAATCAGCTGATATGTTGCATTCAAGAAAGTTTGCACTGGAAGTCGTAATTTTTTAAGCTCAGTTGTGGCACAATCGATTTAACATACGGTGTTTTGGTGATGCATAAACAACATGTGCTGGGAAACAATAACCAATCATTGTATTTTTGTATATGTGTGTCACAGTTGATGACAACTCACATCATGCTTCACCGCAATCAGAGAAAGACTAGCATTTGTCACATTTTCCAGTCCTTCACAATAGGTTTAGTATAATCTATCAAATATTGTGAAATTAAGGAGGAGGCGGCATGGTGGCTCAGTGGTTAGCACTGCCGTCTTACAGCAAGAAGGTCACTGGTTCGAGTCCCGGTTGGGACAGTTGGCAGTTTCTGTGTGGAGTTTGCATGTTCTCCCTGTGTTCACGTGGGTTTTCCTCCGGGTGCACCGTTTTTCCCCACAGTCCAAAGACATGCGCTACAGGTGAATTGGATTAACTAAATTGGCCGTAGTGTATTCCCAGTACTGGGTTGCGGCTGGAAGGGCATCTGCTGCGTAACCCATATGCTGGAATAGCTGGCGGTTCATTCCGCTGTGGTGACCCCTGATAAATAAGGGACTAAGCTGAAGGAAAATGAATGGATGAATGAAATTAAGGAGAGAAAAGTGTATTTGGTGGAATTATTTAATGGAATAAGTGTTTGTGGAGCTGTGGCAATAATACTTCTCCCTCTGAAATGTTCTTGTCCACCACATTCAAAAGTGTCATTGATTTTCTAAGCAGATTCAGCTCAACTGACCAGCAGTACAAGATTATATAAGCATTTCAATGAAGGAAAGTGCTCAATATCTGCCAAATTCACCACAAAATTCCTTAACTTCCTGCATGTAGGGGTTTCTGGAAAACAGTCACCCTGCAGTGCAGTCTCTGGAGTCTTTGCAGCAGAGAGCGATGGAGGAGTTCTGCAAAGTTGCATCATACTTTGGTGAGAATGGAAAGGCCACCACCACAGAGAATTTCTTTGGTATCTTCGCAGAGTTCATCGCTAAATTTGAGGTAGGTTTTTGTAGGATGACCTAGTAAATTAGGTGCTAGTGGAGAAATGTATTGAGGCTTTTAGCACAGACAGGTGGCAAAAAAATAGGTCACTCCTCCTTCCCTCATCTGAGCTCTCACGAGAGTTGTTTTATATATCCAACTAGTTAACAAGACAAAAACTAACACAAAAAGCAGCATTGAATGCAATGTCAAACTGACTAAAAATAAAAGTTTTGATATGCATAATAAAGTAAGGCATTTATTTCTTTGTCAATAGATGAACAGCTTATAATTATTGAATTGAACTAACTTAATGTGTTAGAAATAGTAGAGAAAATACACAAACTGCTTAGTACATGAGAAAAAAAAGATAACTGACCAGTGCGTGAAAAAATATATTTAAAATATTTATGTCTATTATATTTAGCTTATTCTAGTCCATAGAATGTGGATATCACTTTCACTTTAGAATAGGGGGTCAAATTGCTTTTATTAACACTGTATTAATGACACAGCCTTAATTATTAGCTTGTTCTAGTCAATAGACTTGAATATCCTCCAATAAGTGCTATAATAAATGTGGATATCACTTTCCCTTTAGAATATGGGGTCCAATTGCCTTTATTAGCACTGTATAAATGACAATTTAGGCCTTAATTAGCTACTAACTAGTTTTAGTCTATAAACTTGATTTGAATATCACTCAAGTGTCATTATTAACGAGGACATAACTTTAACTTTAGGACATGAGATTAAACTGTGTTTATTACACCATTTTAGTCATATATAATTGCAAACCAGCAGTAATCTAAACATAATTACTAGCTTGTTGTTCAGTTAACTTACACAATAAATCAAAGAAATAATATAGGTGTCACGGATCACAGAAGGTAGAGACAAGGATATCTTTTCACACAGTGTTTATTAAACACAAGTATATCTTCGCACCGAGCGGTGCATGCAAACAGTTCAATATAGTCACTTCCCTTAAGTAGAGCAAGCCGATGACAGGGGTTAGTCTCTGGGTAAGATGAGTCACGGATAGCCTTGGCGGATGATCCAGATGAGCAGACAGAGAGCGTTGCGACCAAGTGAAGAAGATACCGGACAATGACTGAAAGGAGTGCGTGGGTTATATGGAGTGGTGGTGATGACAGGAGCAGGTGCATGTGATGAGTGCGCAGGTGAGCGTGATTAGTAATCTGGTGAGTGAGTGCGTTGTGTAGTGGCTGGAGAGTGTGACTGGTGATCGGGGCTGACAGAACGTGCAGGAGGTGTGACAGTACCCCCCCCTCCACGGGTGACTCCTGGCACCCTGGACCGACGACGTGGACGGCCGCGGCCTCGAGGAGCGGGACGGTTGGGATGTTGCTGGTGGAATTCTTCGAGGAGAGTGGGATCTAAGATGTCCTCCCGAGGTGTCCATGACCGCTCCTCGGGGCCGAATCCTTCCCAGTCGACTAGATATTGGATCCGGCCGTCCCGCCGCCGGGAGTTGAGGATCTCTTTGACCTGGTAGATGTTCTCACCCAAGACTTCGGGTTGTGCTGGAGGGGGAGGCGGTTCGGGGTCTGTGGAGGGAGGAGAAACAGGGTCAGTGAAGGGTTTAAGGAGTGAGACATGAAAGGCAGAAGGAATACGGGAGTGAGGTGGTAGGTTGAGGCGGTAGGTGACAGGGTTAATCTGTGAATGGATTGTGTACGGCCCTATGTAGCGGGGACTCAGCTTTTTACAGGGCAGTCGGAGACGGATGTTTTGGGTCGACAACCACACCTTGTCCCCGGGATGGTATACTGGGTTGGGTAATCTGCGGCGGTTGGCGGCTTCGGTATGTCTCCGCACTGCCCGTTGGAGATGGACGTGTGCTGAGTCCCATACCCTCTCGCTCTCCTGGAACCAGTGATTCACCGCGGGCACTTCAGAGGCTTCGCCGGTCCATGGGAACAGTGAGGGTTGGTACCCTAGAACACACTGAAAGGGGGTTAGTCCCGTAGAAGCTTGGCGAAGGGAATTCTGGGCATACTCTGCCCACGGTAAGTACTGGCTCCAGGAATTCTGGTGATTGGCACAGTAGGTTCGGAGGTAGCGTGAGATCTCTTGAATCTTACGCTCGGTCTGCCCGTTAGTTTGAGGATGGTAGCCGGATGAGAGACTGATGGTTGTGCCAAGTAGCTGGAAAAAGGCCCGCCAGACCCTGGAAATAAATTGTGGTCCTCGATCGGAGACGATGTTTTCGGGGAGACCATAGTTGCGGAAGACGTGGTTGAACAGTGCTTCAGCGGTTTCCAAGGCGGTAGGTAGAGCTTTGAGTGGGATGAGTTTACATTGTTTGGAGAATCTGTCGACGACCACCAATATAGTGGTGTGACCCTGAGAAGGAGGCAAGTCGGTGGCAAAGTCTATTCCGATGTGGGTCCAGGGTCGGCGGGGAATCGGTAAAGGTTGGAGTTTGCCTTCAGGAAGGCGGTGAGGAGTGGTGGTTACGGCGCAGACCGAACACCCCCGAACATACTGGGCTACGTCCTTGGCCATACCAGGCCACCAGTATTTCCCACGTAGGAGCGAGAGGGTTCGCCTGCTGCCCGGGTGTCCTGAACCGAGGGAGGTGTGCGTACTTTCGATGAGGGTGATACGGAGACGTGATGGTACATAGGACAGACCTTGTGGAAGACCCGGAGGGGCTGGCTCCTCGAGAGTGGCGGCACGAATTTCTTCGTCGACCTTCCATAAAATCGGAGCAATGGAGATGGTTGGTGGTAAGATTGGTTCGGGAGCGTCTTGAATGGGATCTGGTGAGTGTAAACGGGAAAGGGCGTCCGCTTTACAGTTTTTGCTCCCAGGCTGGTACGTGATGGAAAAGTTGAATCGGGCGAAGAACAGAGACCACCGAGCTTGACGAGCATTCAGTCGTTGGGCGTTGCGTAGGTATTGAAGATTTTTATGGTCTGTAATTACAGAGAAGGGGAATTGTGCTCCTTCCAGCCAGTGCCGCCATTCTTCGAGGGCCAGTTTAATGGCCAGTAACTCACGGTCTCCTATGCCGTAATTCTGTTCTGCAGGACTGAGCTTGCGGGAATAGTACGCACACGGATGGAGAGCTTTGGGTTTGTCCGACCACTGGGAGAGTACGGCCCCCACTCCTATGTCTGCCGCATCGACTTCTACCACGAAGGGCCGCGTAGGATCTGGGTGTTTGAGGATGGGTGCTGCGGTAAACTTGTTCTTGAGGAGTCGGAAGGCGCGATCCGCCTCGGAGCTCCAGGTGATGGTTCTCCGACCCCCCTTGAGGAGAGATGACAAGGGTGCTGAAACTGAACTGTAGTTCTTGATGAAGCGTCGGTAGAAGTTGGCGAATCCTAGGAAGCGCTGGAGCTCCTTGACGGTTTGGGGTACTTTCCAGTTGGTTACGGCGTCCACTTTGGCTTTTTCCATCTGGACCCCCGCAGCGGAGATCACGTAACCGAGAAAGGAGATGGTGGATTGATGGAACTCACATTTTTCGGCCTTTAGGTAGAGTTGGTGTTTGCGAAGACGCCGCAACACTTGACTGACTTGATTATGGTGGTCTTCTAGGTTACGGGAATAGATGAGTATATCGTCGATGTATACAATGACACATTTGTGGAGAAGGTCCCGGAAGATCTCATTCATATAATTCTGGAACACCGATGGACTGTTAGCTAACCCATAGGGCATCACTAGATATTCATAGTGGCCAGTAGGGGTTATGAAGGCGGTCTTCCACTCATCTCCTTCTCGAATACGGATCAGGTTGTACGCGCTGCGGAGATCCAGCTTACTAAAAACTCGCGCCTCCCGGAGCTCCTCAAGGGCTGCTGGCACCAGTGGCAGAGGGTAAGCGAATTTTACCGTAGCTTCGTTCAACACCCGATAATCGATGCATGGTCTGAGCCCTCCGTCCTTCTTGGAAACGAAGAAGAAGCTCGATGCGGCAGGAGACTTGGATGGCCGGATGAAACCCTGGGTGATGGCTTCATGGATATAGCTCTCCATCGCCTCGTGTTCAGGACGAGAAAGTGGGTAGATCCGACCGTGCGGTAGTTTGGCGTTGGGCAGCAGGTCGATACTACAGTCGCAGGGCCGGTGAGGAGGAAGTTGTGTAGCACGTTCCTTGCTGAAGACGTCCAGGAACGAGTGGTAGGTGGAGGGAACGTGCTGAGTGAGGTGATCCAAGGCGGTTGAGTGAAGGGGAAGAGAAGGCTGGTTGCTAGGTGGGTCCTGAGTGTGGTCTTTGCAGGTCTTGTTCCAGCTAAGGATGTGTCCCGTGCTCCAGTCTATAGTAGGCTGGTGCTGGATCAGCCAGGGTCGACCCAACACAACATCGACGTTGGCCCTGGGTAAGACCAGGAGGTGGAGTTTTTCTCGGTGGCCCGGTGAAATCATCAGAGTAACTGGTCGTGTCCGGCGGGTAATCTGACCATCGCCCAATGGTGAGTTCTGGATGGTATAAATCTGGTACCGGGTTTCATTAACTACTGTAGGAATGCGATGTTTGCTTATGAAGTTCGTGGAGATGAAGTTTCCAGCGGCTCCGGAGTCCACCAGGACGTTGATGGGAAAATCACAAGAGTTTATGATTAGAGTTGCTTGCAGATGAGGAATGTTGCAGATTGAAGGAGTGATTGAACAGGCACTCACCATTGGACGAGGAGGACGAACAGGACAGCCCGAGATGAGATGAGACGCCTCTCCACAGTATAAGCAGAGCTGGAACCGGAGTCGTCTGTTGCGTTCTGCTGAGGTGAGATGGTAGGCGTCAGTAATCATAGGCTCTTCAAGGTCGAGAGGAGACGGTGAGGAGTGACGAAGACTAGGGGTTTCAACGGTGGTAAGTGGTGGTGAAAGAGGATGGTGAGATGGTGCTTGATGATGACCAGTAGGGGTGGAGCAAGCGTTGAGGTGCTGAGAGACGCTAATCGCCTTCTTGATGAAAACCTCTAGATCGGCGTTATCGTCATAAATCACCATGTGTTGGCGAACATTGGGTGTGAGTCCCTGACGAAAGGCGGCTAATAGCGCTATCTGGTTCCACCCACTACTGGCGGCGAGAGTGCGGAACTGCAGAGTGTATTCGTGGATGGTAAGTGTTCCTTGAGTGAGGGAGATGAGTTCATCGTGAACTGAGAGTGATGAAAGTGCTGTGCCAAATACTTGTTTGAAGTGTTGGGTGAAGGAGTGATAGGAGTGAAAGACGGGGTTGTTGGCGTCCCAGAGGGCGTTAGCCCATTGTAGTGCTCGGCCCGTGAGGAGAGAGATGACGAAGGCGATTTTTGAAATTTCGTTGGGGAAGGATGTAGAGTTGGTCTCTATGTAAAGAGAGCATTGCAGCACGAATCCCGCACAGGTATTCGGATCACCAGCATAACTGGCGGGACGAGAGAGGGCTGAGCTCGACATAGTGAGCGGGTTAACAGGAGGATTCGTCGGCTGCTGGCTCGACGCCGCTGCTTCCGGGTGAGGATCAGCGGCGATCCCGGAAGTATTAGTGAGACCGTCCATATCTCCGGGAATGTTTTGCTGGTCCGGTATCCTGTCACGGATCACAGAAGGTAGAGACAAGGATATCTTTTCACACAGT
>CAIGQW010041469.1:0-7500 GCA_903798125.1 Danio choprae
TATATATATGCCTCTCACATGTTTTTAAAACTCCAAAAAATTACCAATATATAAATTCACAAAAGTTTGTAGCTGAATGAGTGATGGAAAAACACTTCAAAGCTCACCCTGACTGAACATTTCATTTACGAACAGCTACAATAACCATAAAATCATCAGCAGATTCACGTTCATCAGTTTGGGTTGAAACTGAACACATTTATAGCACTACTCAATGGAAATTTCACGAAATGTGCAAGACACAACATAATCAATCAATTTGCTGAAATGTCATGTTTTTCCACTGAGCCTGGGCTGAAGAAAGAGCTGCTTGGAGATTCTTTTAAAGGGACAGGACGATTATCTCATGCTTGTCATGATGTGCTGCCACAATGATGTATTTTTTTTAGGCCAACCCAGTTAGCATCACTCTGTTTATATAAATGAAAAGCTAATAAGATTTTGCCATTGACTTTTGCAGCTTATTGATGAAAGGGAGGTCTGTGACCATTACAAGTTTCAGATGTTTACACATCCTGCCACTCTTCACAATTGAATGATAGCTAATATCAATGCAGGCTCATTGGAAATATGTGCCTCAGCCTACATTTACAATACATTGCTCCAGGTACGTTTCGTTGCACGTTTCAGATGACAAACCTACTAGAGGGTGCTGTCTACATTTTTGTAAAACGTAAAAAACATTGCTCCGGGTGTTTTGTTGCACATTTCATTCAGATGGAAAATCCAGAAAAAGGGCACAGTCTACATTTTTGTGAAATGTAAAATACATTGCTCCAGGTATGTTTCGGTGCACGTTTCAGATGACAAATCCACTAGAGGGTTCAGTCTAAAATTTTTTGCAACTTAAAATACGTTGCTCAGTGTACATTGGTTGCATGTTTCAGATGACAAATTCACTAGAGGGCACTGTCTACATTTTTGTGAAATGTAAAATACGTTGCTCCGGGTAAGTTTTGTTTACCTTATGTTTTACCACATGTAAAGTAACTAGATCCATCCATGTAAGTAACTAGAATGCTAGTGTTCAGTTTGAGACCTTGTCCCAAAATATTAAGATGATTTATTTCACCAACAATGTTGACAGCCTCATTTGGGGTTGTTAGTCAAGATGATATTTTAAGAAATCCCAGTCTGATGTTGTTGTTTTCACTACACCTCTTGCCAGGAGGCTGATTTTGAATGTAATGTAAACGTAAAGATTTCTCACCTTCACCTCATTTAATATGCCGCTAAGAAAGCTCTGATGGTCTATAAGGGATCAACTAATAGATTCTATACTACTTGCTAACCTTTTTCTGACCTTTGTAGAGAAGTACAGTGCTGCTACAGAATCGTATTGATTTTACACTGTCTTTTCACTATGTTTTTTTTAATGGTCTGAGAGGGTTTGGTGGGGATTGTTGTTGTTGTATCTGCCTTTGCTCTTAAAAATTCGATGCTCAATGGATCTTTCAACAGAAAACCTTGGGTTGGTTGGATGGAGTGTTCTATTAAAAAAGGAGTCTAAAATAAACAGGCCAGAAATGCAGACAAACTTGAACAAAATTACCAGATTACAGATTGACACATCTCAGATATTGGACAGACAGACGAGCGCTGATTCAGCATTCCTATAATCACTGCCAGGTCATTGCCTCTCTTCCCTTTCATGTTCACTAAAGTTGAGCGACGGACAAAGGTATTCAAAGGGCAGGTGACCTGATATGAGAGGGAGGGAGATGGAGGTTACATCACTGTAGGCTATAAACAAACTACACCTTACACCGAACCCTAGCCTTAGACAAAACTTAGATATCATGCAATGCTTGTGTTAAATGTGCTCTACATTCATCTGTTATCTGGCAAATGGTTACTTGCAATGTGTCTGTTTCATAAGTCTATTGATTACTTTTGTTTTTTGGATTGACAGAAAACCGCAAACCTGCCACAATAAATCTTTGAGTGCTTTATCACAAGTGATACAGCCAAATTGGCCCAAATTCTGACTCGTGTGACTCTTTGAATCAGGCCAAATTTGAGCTTTTTTGTCAAGCTAAATTTGTTGAGCTAAATCCTTTAAAGTTTCATATTTGCATATATTAATGTGCTGCTGCACATCCCTGTGTCTGTAATAAGCAACTAATACAAGCTTT
This sequence comes from Danio choprae, assembly GCA_903798125.1. Lineage (NCBI taxonomy): Eukaryota > Metazoa > Chordata > Actinopteri > Cypriniformes > Danionidae > Danio > Danio choprae. The sequence continues at coordinate 2,136 of CAIGQW010041469.1, forward strand.
GTTGCGTGTCATTTGTCGAGCTGAATCCTTAAAATGTTCATATTTACATATATTAATGTTCTGCTGTGCATCCCTGTGTCTGCAATAAGCAACATGTACAAGCTTTGTTGTGTCATTTGTCAAGCTAAATCCGTAAAATTTTCATATTTACATATATTACCCTGCTGCTGTTTCCCAGTGATGGGTTGCAGCTGGAAGGGCAACCGCTGCGTAAAACATATGCTGGATAAGTTGGCGGTTCATTCCGCTGTGGCGACCCCAGATTAATAAAGGGACTAAGCCGAAATTAAAATGAATGAATTAACTATGCTGCTGCGCATCCCTGTGTTTGTAATAAGCAACATGTACAAGCTTTGCTGTGTTATTTGTCAAACTGAGTATGGGAGTACATTGAGTATGGGATGGGGGTTGAGGAGACTTCCACTGCAACAAAATACACCGCCTAGCTAATAATGACAGAAAAGCTATTAATTCAGAAAAATAAAATGGTAACTCACAGTCAGGGGGTAGGACTCCAAACAGGCCAATTAACGGAGAAGGATCAATTTTAATAGATGTAATTGCTGGAAATGATTCAAAAACAAACTCCCAAAAAGGAAAAAAGCAGAACAGGTCCAAAACATGCACTAGATTTGCATGTTCAGCATGACATTTGTCACAGTTTGGATCAATAGTAGGGAACATGCGAGCCAGTTTACACTTGGACCAGTGAACTCGGTGGACTACTTTGGATTTTAGAATCCCATGACGAGCACATACAGATGATGTATGTGTCACGCTCGGGTTGAGGGACATGAAGGCACGAGAACACGGGATGAAATGAAACACGAATTTATTAACAAACACTTACGACAAACACAGGCAATGGAAGAAACAGGAAACTCTGGGAGGACATGGGGTGACGACAGCATGGACAAGCGACACGTAGACAACACACCCGGCATAAACACTCCAATACCGGACAAAGAATGAAACAAACAGAGGGGTATAAATACACGAGGGCTAATGGGACAGATGATTCACAGGTGGAATAAATGAACACTGAAAATGGCGGGAAACAGAACAAAGGAATCACATGACAATAACAAACCGACATGGAACACAACAACAGAAACAGACACCTGACAGTATGGACATTTTGTAAAATAGTTGAACAAATATCTTCTTCTATGTCTATGTTAAGATCCCTAGCCCAAATAAAACGCAAACTTTCAGAGGTAGCAGCTGGATTTTTTAACGTACATTTTACGGATTCTTTTCTTGCAGTGTGGCCTGTCAGTGAAAATCGAATAAACGTCTAACAATAATCCAACAATAGACCGAAATTAATGACTATGTGAAGTCTGTCTAATCTACATCTAGTTTTGATCTATTGTTAGACGTCTATTAGATTTTCGCTCACAGTACAAATTGTAGTTTAGCCAAGACATCTTTGGACATCTATTAGACGTCTTTTAAGCACAAAAGTAAATGACAGGTAAATAAGTATTCCAGCTTTCAAATGAATCGTCCATGCAGCACATATTTATTCATCATGTTTGCTTCATCGATGTGCATATAATTGAACTAAAAGATGGTGTTTGAGATTCAGGTGAGCATGAATTGTGGGACAGAGGTGAGAGAGTTTGCTCAACACTCGCTGATAGACTCGTACCTCTGTGGATGTGGGCAGTCACTAATCGTTTGACATAGTTAGCGAGATAAGAGATAAGAACGGGCCCATCCTCGCTATAGAGAAAAGCCAGGAGAGGTCTTTATTTGCATTCAGGACGCACCTTCACACGCTTTCCCTTTTCTCTGCCACTTGCATTTAGGAATTCAAAGAATGAATTGCATGCACCGAAGACAAGAGAAAGCAGTCACACTTTCTTAAGCGCGCGCACACACACACACACACACACACACACACACACACACACACACACACACACACACACACACACACACACACACACAAAAGAATCAAATCTCTCCAAATCAGAGCAGCGGTACCTCTGCCACAACCGACTGCAATCAAATTAACTGGTGGATGACGGTCAAAGTCACATTAAAGTGCAATCATAGTGAATGTGTCTTCTATTCATGAAAGAAGACATCACGGATCATCCTTAAAGGAACAGTTCTGCCAAAAATGAACATTTGCTAAAAGGCTTTGCAAGCTTGTTTTTTCGCATCGGAACAGATTTGAGAAGCTCACCAATGGGTTTTCTGAGTGAGAGTAGAATGAGAGTAAATTTAACTTGTTGTGAAGTGAAAAGATGTGTGTTTGTAAGTGTTATGACCCTGGTCTAGGGTCAAGGACATAACAGAAATAAAACACTCGACAAAAAAAAACCCAAAAAAACTTTTATGAAGCCTAGAGTCGGGTCCGTTTATTTGTCTTTTTTTTGAACAACCAAAACGTGAAGCCAAATACCTCGGAGAACACCCACACAAAAATAACAAACAAACAGCACACTATACCTAAACACCCAAATGAAACTAAATACCCCTAACAAACAGAAATAACAATACAAAAACTACTCCTACCTCCATGACTATAAAGAAACAATTAGGAGAAATTATTTACACAAAAGAAAAGTGTGGCGTCCAGCCCCTAGTGCTTCTCACTGTGTATATACATATACATGATACTAATCAAAAACAAAGTTAAGGGGTTGGGTGGTGGAACACGGATGGATAAACAACAAACAAAAGTCAAGATTTACACACACACCAAAATCGGTAAACACAAAAACATCAAAAATAACACGTAGCAACTCAATAATTAGTTTTATCACACCAAACGCAAAAGCACCACGCCAACCAACTCGCTCTCTCGCCCCGTACCCGGATGAGAGCTTCGTCGCTATTTATGCACACTTAGGAATTTCTACTGTTGAACGAAACAAAACATTTGGAAAAACGTTGGCAAAAGGCAGCCAAGAGCTATGTTTCCATCTAAAGATGTGAATTAAACGTGTGCAGAACTGGAATATTGCATAAAAAATTGCGAATAAAGCAGCGTTTCAATCTGACGAGTCAAAGCAATCTTAATAAATCGTAATAAATTTTCTTAATAAATGACTTGCGCCTCAAAAAATGAAACGTAATGAACGAGCTTGAATTCCATTTAATTAAATTAATAATTTAATTAAACCATATTTTAAAGTGTGGTCGGCGTCAATAGCCTAGTGGTTAAATGAGTCAATATATAGCACCATTGTGCTCATGGCGACCCGAGTTTGACTCCCAGTACGAGATTTGAGGTCCTATACCGAACTTTCCCCTCTCTCTGCTCCCAATGCTTTCCTGACTGTCCTCCACTATCCTATCCCAATAAAAGGTGAAAAGCCCCTAAAAAAATTTGTTTAAGTGTAACTAACAAACCTATGGGTCAGTTCATTCAAAATGATGAGAGGGAAAACCTAAACATTCACAGACTTTGTGATGAAGATGATATCATTTCGTCATGCAAAAAAAAAAAATTGAGGATTGAAATTAAATGTTGCTGCTTTATTTTAAAGGTTTTATAACTGCTGTAATTTTTTTTTGACCAACATAAAGGATTTGAAGACAACAGGAGGGTTAAAGTCCCTTCATTCGCAAGGTTACAGAAACTACACCTTGTATCAAAAGTTGCCCTGACGAGCCGGCCAATAACTGGGCAAAACATATACATCACACATTAAAATGTAATTTATTCCTGTAACTACAAATCTGAATTTTCAGCATCATTAAAAATCACATGATGCTTTAGAAATCAGTGTAATATGCTGACTTAATAAAATAAATGTAAAATATTAATTTAATTCAATTCAATAATAAGTAAATAAATAAATAAATAAATAATAAAATAAATAAAGAATTAAATAAATAAATAAATAATTAAATAAATAAATAAATAAAGAAATAAAGAAATAAATAAAATAACGGTTTATTTAAAATAATTTTTTAAGGTGTTTAATTTTTTTTGGACCCGAATGGCGAACGATCTATACCAAATTTGAAGACATATACATCACACATAAAAATGTAATTTGTTCATGTAAATATTCACTATAACTATTAAGCAAAATTTCCAGCATTATTAAAATCACACGATACTTCAGAAATCATTCTAATATGCTGATGAAATAAAATAATTCTTTATTTAAAATAAGTCTTTAAGGCGGGCCTCACAGTGGCGCAGTGGGTAGCACGATCGCCTCACAGCAAGAAGGTCACTGGTTCGAGCCTCGGCTGGGTCAGTTGGCATTTCTGTGTGGAGTTTGCATGTTCTCCCTGTGTTGGCGTGGGTTTCCTCCGGGTGCTCCGGTTTCCCCCACAAGTCCAAAGACATGCAGTATAGGTGAATTGGGTAAGCTAAATTGTCCGTAGTGTATGTGTGTGAATGAGAGTGTGTGGATGTTTCCCAGTGATGGGTTGCAGCTGGAAGGGCATCCGCTGCTTAAAACATATGCTGGATAAGTTGGCGGTTCATTCCGCTGTGGCGACCCGAGATTAATAAAGGGACTAAGCCGAAAAGAAAATGTATAAATGAATGAATTCTTTAAGGCCTTTCATTTTTTGAAACAGAAAGACGAACAAGGTATACAGAATTCGAAGACAACAGGAAGGTTAAAATCCCTTCGTTCACAACAAGGATGCAGAAACTACACCTTCCATCAAAGTTGCCCTGATGAGCCGGCAAATAACTTGGTAAACATTTGATGAATTGCCCATCGTCGGAGAAGCGATGTGTGCCACTGATAACTTTTCAGCCCGGCTTTACTCTCTTTAACAAGCTCCGCTCATTTCCATGTGCCAAGACGTGTGACGTTTCCGAGCCCGATGCCTGGTATTAAACAGTTGGTTAGAGCGCCGTCCCGACACGCAGAGGATGATGGAAACTCGGCGCATTTGCCCATTAATCTGCACTCCCATCATCCTTATGTTTGTGACGCAGCGGGGCTTGAAAGCTCGACGTACAGAATACATTAGCCGTCGCACACAGGTGTCAGCTGGAAGTGATGCGAAAAGTTGGCTTGAGAATCCGTGTTGCAATGATTTTTAACAAATTGACACTTGTCTTCTGTAGGCAAAGCTGAGTAATGGTGTCCAACACAGGCAATTGCATGAACATCTGTTCAATAATAATGGTATTCATGGGCATGTGTTGTACATATACGAAGCTCTTTTCGGTCAATATGGAAAAAGTGAAGCGCTATGAATACTTTCCAGATGCACTGTATGTTCAAATAAAAATAAATAAATAAATATAATATATATATTTTTTAAATATATCAAAACGTAATGTATTGCTGTAATGCAAGTAAGACAGCAAAATATTGAAATAAATGAACAGATAGATAGATAGATAGACAGACAGACAGACAGACAGACA
>CAIGQW010041584.1:3180-14098 GCA_903798125.1 Danio choprae
ATATATATATATATATATATATATATATATATATATATAATTTGTAAAACATTTACAATAAGGATGTTTATAAAGAACGAGCTAAATATATGTATTTTATATTTGGTCTTATTTTCTGTAGCTAAAACTTCTATTTCTATATCTAAAAGTGTCTGTGTTTTTATTTCTTATTATACTCTATAAATTAGATTCTTATTGATGATAGTTTTTTTTTTTTAAGGTCACGGGCAGTTATATAAGCATGTTTTACTGCATATTGTACAGTGTATGTGACAAAATCTGAATAAGTATTATATATAATTGCATTACCATTCAAAAGTTATTCAAAAGAAACTGTCTCTCTTATACTAACCAAGTGATACAAGGAAACCAGTAAAATTGTGAAATATCAGTACAGTTCAAAATCTATTTTAATCACTATTTGATCACTTATTCCTGTGATCAGTCTTTAGTCTCACATGATTTTTTTTTTTTTTTTAGAAAACATTCAATATGCCGATTTGTTCCTCAAGAAACATTTCATAATAGTATCAGTTGGTATATAATAAGCAACCTTATAAAGCTAATAGTCACCCTCAAGTGTCGCATGTGTTAAAACAATTGAATTTACAGCAGTTGTCAGTTTCCATGTTGTAAAAAACCTAATAGGATATATATTTCATTATCTCCAAGATGCCACAAAACTTACCATATAATAACCGTAATCCACCCTCCTTTTTGACACAAGAGAAGACAGTACAACAACATTAATGAAACTAATTTATTTAAATAAAATACACAACATTAATTCAAGCATTACAAACAACTCGTATTTACTACAAAAATATTATTATTATTATTATTATTATTATTATTATTATTAATACAAAAAATAAAGAATGTTACATGCTAATATGAAGCATTTCTGAGAAATTCACAAGATTAAAGATCACACAACATGAAAATATCTACAAATGTGAAGGTGGATAAACATGGTAATGAAATGCATAGTTCAACACCCCCATCTGAAAGTATAAATAATCTCTAACCCGCTGCAGTTTAGTGACTGTTGTAAATGGCTGACTGGGTGAGTGTGCACTGGAGAACTGGTCACTCAGTGCTGGACAAGTGTTACATTCTTGGAGACTTATGAAACACTTTTAAAAGGCCTCTTTGTTTTTTAAGGAAGTGAGGAATAAATATTTGTTGCAGTTCTCTGTTTTAGCATGCACGTGTGTTGCATGTCTGTCTCTGCTTCTGTTCTTTCAGCACTTCAGTTATCACTTATTAGAGATAGAGGAGGAGCACTGCTGAGCTTCTGGACTCTTGCAATGAGAGACCAAATGCTTCCCAAATGCTTTCTGTAGCCACAGTACAATGGAAAATATTTTCTCGCCTCAATTTAGACTCAACAACAACAAAAAAAGATATTATTAAAATGTGTTAATCCTTCATTTTTTACTTCACATTCCTTAAAATAATATTATTAATAACTGTTATTTTCTATAATTCAATTGAAATTTTCAACTGTTGAAATAGAATAAGAATTATTCCTGTCTATTATTGTATTGTATACCTGTAAAATATTTTCATATTTTAGCTGTTGAAATAATCATAATAATAAAATAAAATGTTCAAATAATGTGGTTGTTTTTGTTATATTTATTTATTGTGTTTACTTCAATGGATTAAAATCTGTTTGAATTATAGAAACTAATGGGTATGAATAAAATAAAGTCTTTTAATTTATTTTTGTTACTTCAATGGATTAAAATCTGTTTGAATTATGGAAACTAATAGGTATGAATAAAATAATCATTTGTCATTTTTTTAATATACTTCAAAGGGTTGAAATGTACTACTAATTAGTTTATATGAAATAAAGATTAAATGATTAAAATGAATTCTAGAAGCTAATGGGTATGATTAAAATAGTTATAAAATAATGTTTTGTATTTTTTATATACTTCAACAGATCTAAAATCTATTTAAATGATAGAAACGAAATGGTTTCAATAAAAAAATAATAGATTTTTTGATGTATTTCATTAACTTCAACGAACTAAAATCCATTTGAATTCTAGAAATTAATGGGTATGAATAAAATAAAACGTTTTATTTGCTTATATTTTTTATTTCAACAGATTAAAATCTATTTGAATTACAGAAACTAACACATAAAATAAAACAAAATTCTAGTCTACTACTGCTGCTCTAATTTTCCCAGATTTTCACCTGTGATTTGTATCAGAGAAAAAGAGCCCTTCACTCCACTTAGCCGAGCTAATCCCGAGATGATCAAGATTATGAGAGATAAAGAGAGCTCAATGAGGGTGTTTGACATCACAATCTGTCCATTACTGCTAAGTAAAAGACATCGTTTTCAGAGGGCCAGCCTCAAATAAATACCTCCAACATCATCTAGTTTCACAATAATTAATAAAATGACTTCTTCAATCTGTTTTTCTTCATATGCACGAATATATGTTCACTTTAACAGTCCCGCATTCATAGTTAGAGTCAATAACAGTAACAGACCTCTGCATTATTAGAAGTGAAGGCCTTAAGACAGAAAAGCGCTGGGTTTTAGTTTTTTCACGATTTAATTTCGATGACTTTGATGAAGGGCAGACTCTTGTTGCTTTGGCTGGATGGTCTGAGAGGTTTGCTGTGAAAATAAACAACACATGCTTTGACTTAATGGGTGTTCTTGTATGTCTGTTATCAAGCACGGTGGACTATTTGCATGAAAACATTTGCGTGCAGCTATCAGCACCGTTTGCGTGTCTTACCTGTAGACAATCTGCGCATTGCCGTCTGATGGCAGGAATGAATTTGACCTTTGGCTCCCCAGGTAATAATCCATCTGGTCACGCATTTGTTTGTTCTGTTTGAGCAAAGCACATTCACAGGTCACACGTCACTTACAGATAAAAAGGTGATTAATCACGTTTGTATGCAGTGCAATGAGTTTTATTTATTTTGCGACTACATTTTTGGTTCCTTTTAGTGAAACACACATATTCAGCACAAACAGTGAGACTGACTTGTTCAAATGACAATCATTATTAAGCTCATTGATAATTATTATTTATTATGCACTTATTAGTAATGCATTATTAAGATTAATTATAATTATATTTTATCATTTGTTGAATATTTTTAAATTAATTGATACTGTAAAATGGAAGGAAAAATTTTAGTTTACTTCAAAGTTTCATGCTTCAGTGAATATATCAATATATTCGGTTTTACGAGGAGACATGAACAAATCTCCCTGGTTCTTAAGATGCTCAAACTGGCCACATGACGCACAAGAATAAACCTTATTGGTTCTCAAGTGTCAAGCAAGCATGGTTGAGCTTCTGTTTATGTTTTTAGCCAATCGGTTATTTTGCAAGGACTTTTAATAAACCAATTAATTAATATGGATTGTTTTTTTCTCTTTAGGAATGTTTTGAAGCATCAAAGTTTTGGGTAAAGAGACAGAAATGCCTCAGAACCAGAATTACCAGAACCAGAGAAATCGTAAATCCCATTAACACTGGGACTACCAGAATTCTATTACTACTAGGTTGGTCATAGTGGTCGTCCTTAAGAAAATACTTAAGACTGTACAGAATCAAATTATTTTAATTTTAAGCTTCTGTTGAGATTTTAGAATTAAGCTTTGAATGTCTGTCGTCATATTTTATGAAGTCATTACCCTAAAAAGCCCTTTTTGTGTAATATAGCCTATAATTGTGTATGAGTTATGAGATCGTTCCCTACGGTAAGCGGGAGAGCAGTTATTAAAAGTATGTCACCACAGTGAAAATGTTGGTTTTGAAAGTTTAAGAGACATGTTTAAGTTAAATTATATTTTTATTAATGTAAGCAAACAGTTGCTAGGCGACAGAGTCATGCATATACAAGAAGTAGTAGAGGCACTTGAAAAAGTGGTGGACGTGGAAATGTATGCTGTCAATTTGACCGTTATGACCATTCAGTGTAGAAAGACTCAGGACTCTTTTGTGTTTTTTCCTTTTAATAAAATAGCGATGTAAGAATGAAATATACACACCTTCAGGAAAAGTCATATGGGTTTATTATAACAAAGTTATTAAATTACTAAAATTAAAAAAGGTAGTTCAAATGTGTGTTTGTTCATGTAAACTGACCTCAGCCTCCAGCATGGCCACCTTTTCCTCCAGCTCTCTGATGGCTCGGTCTCTCTCCTGAATCACCATGCGCGAGTTTTGAAGCTAGATGACAAAATAATAAAAAGCTTGAGTTACCAAATGAGTAGAACATGATGTACTTTAATGCTACACTCCACACTGCAATGGCCCAGAAAAGCAACCAGAAACATGTCATGTGATTTTAATGGTTTAACTCGAATCATGAGAAGCTCCAAAAACATATTTGTATGCTAAAAAGCTGTAAAATGGCATTGCCAATACAACATGTATACATTAGAATCAGCAGCGCAATATGTGCTGTAGCCTGTATTAAATGCACAACCTGACCTGAGGCAGCAGAAGAGAAGATATTAGCAAACAAACTTATTTGTAGTTTTTTGGCACACAATCGTATTCTTGGAGCTTTTCTAGGATTATAGACCACTGAAGACACATGGTTTCACAATGCTTTGGTTCCTTTTCTGAACTTTGAACATCTCAGGATTGTTTTTGTCTATAGAGTATGAGAGAGCTCTCGGATTTAATCTAAAATAGCGTAATTTGTGTCTCAAAGATGAACAAAGGTCTCTGGGTTTTAATACGACATGAGAGTGAATAGTTAATAACAGAAGTTTCCTTTTTGGGTGAACTAATCCTGTGATATGAGACAGAAACAGATCCACTTGAGAATGGTTTGATAGCTCCAGACGGAACCGATGTTTGTGTTTTTATTTATTTACCTGCTCAATCATCTGCCGCATTTTTCTCTGTTGACTCTTCAGCATGTCATCCAAGTGGTGAATCTTCTCTTTCAGAATCGCATTGTCCTTTTCCAGCTCTTCTAGCCTGTTGAATGATGAAGCCAGTGTTACCAGCATTGCCTTAATGTTCAGCATTAATAAAAAGGCAGTGCAATCAGTCAGATGCTCACCTCTGTGTCCCGACATGACCCTCGTCTCTGAGTTCTCTGAGCTGCAGGATTTCAGCTTCTCTGCTCATGAGCTGCTCTCTGAGACCCGAGCTCTCGTGCTCCATGCCGCTCATGAGACGCCGCAGGTCTTCAATCTGCTGGTCCTGCTGCTGTTTGCTCTGCTGGATCCTCTTCAGATGCTCACTCTGCTCTGACAGCTGCTGTTTATACTGACGCGCCTCCGTCTGCCACAAGAAAACAACAATTACATCACAAGAAACAAAAGATGCATTTGTATTGAACTGGTAGAAATAAGGACACTCGATTCTGATTGACCAATCAAAGGCTTCTGTAGTCCAATTATATAATGTATTTATAATAAATCATAATTTATAAATCTCTAGACTGGAGAATAACAAATCGCTTTTGTATATATATATATAAAGCTGAAGACAAAACTATTAGCTCTCCTGTGAATATTTTTATTCTTATTAAAATATTTCTCAAGTGTTGTTTAACAAAGCAAGTACATTTTTTCACAGTATTTCCTATTCTATTTTTCTTTTAGAGATTTTTTTCGATTGCCTACAGAACAAACCACTACCAATAACCAGACTTGGCTAGTTAACCCTTTCAATATCAAAATAATAATATAAATAAAAAATGTATAAAATAAAATATAATGTACTGTCATTAAGGGAAAGACAAAAAATTGTGTTATTATAAATTAATTATTGAAACTAGTTTAAAAAAATGGGTAGAAACAAATTCTCACCTTTAAAATATTTGAAAAACAATCAAGAATTCACAGGAGGGCTAATATTTGGTCTTCAACTCTAAATATCTACAGTTATGCTAGAATAAATCTTCTGATTCTGTCAAATAATGTCTGTAAATTTGGAATTTTTAAAGGCCAACAAGTTACTTGATTAAAGCTACTCAAACAATTTATTGATGTTTTTGATGAGAAAATCCATCTGCATTTCATTAAGAACTTGTTTTTTGTGTTTATTTATTTTAACATTGTTAAAGAACGAATTTTTTTTGATCATCATAATATTAAATCCTTGAAAATTTTTCATATTAAGATTTTTTTTTAAATCGTATGAATATTTATATGTATTTACGAACGTATTATATCATCTTTGCGTCAAATTACAAAAAAATGAAATACCAATGTTTGTAATGCAGCGTCTATGGGGCTGAGAGTAAATTTGACGTTATTCTCTCTTCTGGCAGCCGCTATCAGTCTCACACAATTTTTTTCCTTTTTTCTAAGTCTTGATAACACCATCGTGGAGTTTTTCTTTTTATATTTTAGCAAATAGAATTGTAAAAAAATTATTTGTTGTACTCTCCCATTCACTGTGCTCTGAGTTTACCCAGCTATGACGCCTTCCGTTACTGACAAACCCGGAAATGTGAAAAAGGGTCTATATATGATATTCCTGTATTTAAAAGCTACTTTAAAAAGTGTTTTGTTTGTTTGTTGAGAAAGAAAATGTAAAATAAGCCCCTTCAAGGTGTATTTACATTTATTTTATGGGGAAGATTGCTGTTGTGAATGCTTTGTTATTTTTATTATACTACAGAGGAAGTCGAAAACCTTCAATAGTTTTTTAATATATCACAGTATCATTCTGACAACAGCTGTTTGCGTAATACTAAAATCCCTGACATAAAACGCAACTAGTAGGCGATTACGAAACCGAGCGTCATGCTGAAGGAATGTGTGTTTTCACCCCTGCACACACTGTTCCTCCTGAACCTGGATCCGACCCAGTTGGCGAGAGTGAACGTCTGCTACTGCAGCAGCACAGCTCACATTCACCTTCACTAACAATGAATGCTTTGTGTGAACATCCTGAAAACTAACCAGCAGTTTCTCTCTCTCCTCCTGGTGTTTCTTCTCGGTCTCTTGAAGCTGAGCGTACAGACGTTTACTGGCCTCCCTCATCTTCTCTTTCTCCTGATCATCCATACTGTCCTGAAGAGAGTGAGAGAGACACAGAATAATGTGGACAGAGTGTTAATGAAAGGAAGTTGGAGTGTTTTAGGAGGAAAAGATACAATTTCTCATTTTGGTGTTTGTATCAAACTAAATACCTTTTTGTTTTTGCATAAAATAACAAAAAAGCTGTATAATGGATTGAGCTATCATATAACAAACTTCTTGACAAATGTAGCGGTTTGCACTGTGATCTTGTGGTCTTTACTGTGGTCTTCAAAGTTTCTTTAAATATTTAAAATGTCTTCTAAATATGCCTGACAACTTTTATCTATTCATTTGAATTACTATACAAAACATAAAACAGTTATTTGTTTTTAATAATTTTTAGGTCAAAATTATTAGCCTCCTTAAGAATGTGTTTTTTATTTATTTGATTAGCTACAGAATAAACCTGTCCAATGATTTGCCTAATTAACCCAACTTGCCTTGCTAACCTAGTAACCTAGTTAAGCACTTTAAGCTAAATAAAATGCAAAATAAGTAGAAAAATCTTATGTAAAAAATTTATTATTAGAAATTTGTTATTAAAAATATTTTATTAAACTAAAAATTAAAGAATTAATAAAAAATAAAAAGTTCATGGGAGGGCTAAAACTATTTTTAAAAAAAATTAGTTAAAACTGGTAATCATTACTTATTCATTACAAGGAAAAATCTAGGCTCATGTCAACATACAGAAACCATGTATCACACATTTACTGTTTTAATACTTAAAAATCCTTTTCGTCTGTAACCCACATCTGTCTTTCATTAGTTACGCAATTTAATGGTTTCAGCAATAAAAAATCTGAACAAATAGTACTGAACTGTAAACCAAATGATCATCACGCAAACATAATATACGTCCTCCCAAATGTTTTCCACTAAAACAAACCCACATTTTTCCCAGCGGCTATTTTTATATCTGTGTACAATGTACATTTCAGAAACGGGGAGGGATTTCAGTATGTGCGTCAACAGGGTGTGTGTTCTAACAGTAAAATACTGACGTGTGTTGTCACAACTCAAGTTTTTCCACTCATACTCCATCTCTAACTACCCAAACACACACACATACACACACATCCTGCTGGGAGGCTAATCCACACTATTCAATCCTTCGAAAGAATGTGCTGCCGCCGCGTTTTGTTTCATCAGGCCACAAAAGACAAGAATGTGCGGAATGTGAGAAGCGTTAAAAACCTGTTGATCAAATAGCATCGATAATAAAGGCCTGTGGATAATTATTAGAGGTGGATTAACGTGTTGTCCTGGGCTGTGTGCTTTTGTGTGGTTTCTTGGATAACACAAACACTGATGGGTGTTTACAGCTGCAGGTTTTGCTATCAGAGTGTGAGGTTGGTAATATGGGTGTGAATATGCAATTGGCTAAATGACAGATGAAAAAACAATTATGACCTAAAGGACAGATTTTTTTTTGGCACGGAATATTATGTAACTTTGCTGATGCAAAGCATGCTCAGCATTTGGATGATATCTGAAGTGGTTATCGCTTGTTTTCATACATTTCAATACAAAATTCAGCATGTGTTTGTGCGAGTGTTATGTTTATGAGGCCATATCTTTTTTTTTGTGTCAAAATTATGGATTGAAATAAATATTGATAGGGTTATTTAAAAATGTTTGATATCTAAAGTTATAATCAATTTTAGCATGATGCGATGATGTACATTATAAAAAGTTTATATTTGTCAAATTAATATACTACAATATTTGGCAAAATAGATAAAACAATATAAATCTGCTAAAATCACAGTTTTTTTAAATGTTACACATAATTTTAGGTATCGAAGGATTATAACGTACAATTTAAATACGTATATCAAATCAGACTTTTACTACATGATTCGATTTTTAAGATTTAATCATGACAAAGTTGTTCAGTTAAAATATATAAGTAATAATAAGCGCATAATATTTTGTCTAAATAAATACAAAAATAAACACTAAAAGACACTTCTAATTCTGAAAGTTGGTATTATAATATTATTACGTACATATATCACATACATACATGTATATATTTGCTAAGGATTACATTTAACAGTATTAAAAGTTTATTATTTTTAAGTTTTGATGATGGCAAATATAATCTGAATACAAAACTGCGTACATAATAATTTATACGTAATATATACATAATAATTTATCAACAAAATAAATAAAACAAAACAATAAAAGCTGGACTCAATCATTTTTAAATGTCCCGAGTCAATTTATGTATCATTATATTCTAATGAAGAGTATGCATAAATGTCTATTCATTTACATATTTTCAAAAATTGTATTCAATGATAATCTGAATATAAAAAAGTGCAAATAAGCATGCACGATTAAATGTAATAAACCGTAAATCTCTTACCTGTCTCTCTAAACCGTTCAGGCTCTGTGTCAGTGCTGAATGAGTACCATTGACTTTTCTGGCACCAGACAACACCAGCTAAGGTTGAGAAAAGAGGAATTAGCAAACACATTACGATCAGTCTATCTCAGAAGAACAGCATACTGTATCTGTGCTTTTTTCTTGTCTCACCTTATGTTCAGCTCTGTGACTTTTAGCTGCCATCTGCTCTCTGAGGCTCTTCAGACAGTATCTCACCTGCACATGGTACAGCACTGTTAATGCACATCTTCTGGAAACATCCACATACAGAAACGTGGGAAATGACAGTGAAGGTTTGTGCTCTGACCTCCTGTATTTGTGAAACCTCCTCTGAGAGCATCTTTAGACTCTGTTGGTGTCTGGCTTGTGCCTCTTTGCGGTCCTCCAGATATACCTGACAAATAAAGCCGAAGATCATAAGCACTTAAACACCGATTTTAACAAATGCCTGAATTAAATGTATAATGATTTTATAAATTAGTCTAGTTCTGCCTAGTGATAAGGGTACATAACTGATTGAATGCTGGTTTACTTGTAAGGAACAAATATCCTACATATAGTAAGAAATAATAATATGCTGGCTGATGAGTGCTGATCTTTCAGTTGTATGCCTCTATTGTTTGGTGGATGGTAAATGAAAGAGCTGTCAATATGATTGCTCAGTTGGTCTGTACATTGTATGCATACTGTACAATTTAGCTCAGATTTTTTACCTTTTTCTCATTAAAAAACATCCCTATTTTTATATTATGTATTGTAAAATTGTACTTTATTTTGTAAGTAGGCTCTGAGGTCTGCTCCACTATTTCTGTCTAGTGTGTTTTAAAAAGAACTACAAGTTCAGATACTTAGAATCAGCTTATTGTTGCTGTACAGTACATCACAACTTCTAAATGTAAATGATCTGTCAGTCAAATGTAAGGACACACTGACCTTGATAACCTCACCCTGATCGTCAGACGGCTTGATCAGATCAGACTTCGGCGGCTTCCTCTCATAGGTTGGTTGTATCAAAGCAAATGCTCTGCCGATTGGCTGAAATGACATGAAGAATACATATTTAGCTGCTCTGTTATGGCTTTCAATGATATCTGAAACTTAGTATTTAAATAGTCTTGTAGTCTTCATTTGATGGAATTCATACAGCAAAAGCTGCAAGTTTCACTTTCTCAGAAAGCACCTTTACATTTGAAAGCCTTTTCAGAAAACAAGGGCCCCTTTCTGAACGAGTATAAATAACTCTCACATACAAAGGGCTGAAGGAAACCCCTAAAGAGCAGGAATGAACGCAGATGTGGGGAAAAGGGACATGGAAAGTTATGCAATTTCTGGAATCTGAAACAATGAGTCTCTGGTCCTACAAGAACGTCCCCTGGAACAATGCCACATGTTCCTTATATTTATAAAGCTCTGGCTGACAGACAGAAACTGTGTGTGTGTGTGTGTGTGTGTGTGTGTGTGTGTGTGTGTGTGTG
>CAIGQW010041588.1:0-11639 GCA_903798125.1 Danio choprae
AGCAGTCCATTCGCCATACTTTTTGCAGAAGATCAATCTGTCCCTGAAGTTTTTTTGTTTTGTTTTTTTGGAGAGAAGTGGCTTCTTTGCTGCTCTTCTTGACACCAGGTCATCTTCCAAAAGTCTTGACCTCACTGTGCTGCAGATGTGCTCACACCTGCATGCTGCCATTCCTGAGCAAGCCCTGCACTGGTGGCACTCCCATCCCACAGCTGAATTCTCTTTAGGAGATGATCCTGGTGCTTGCTGGATTTTCTTGGACGCCCTGAAGCCTTCTTAACAAGAACTAAAACTCTGTCCTTGAAGTTCTTGATGGTCCTATAAATTGTTGATTTAGTTGCAATCTTAGTAGCCACAATATCCTTGCCTGTGAAGTTATTTTTATGCAAATTTTCAGGATTAAGTTTTTCTTCAATGTATGACTGTATATACATTTTTTTTTAGTTAATTTGTCTTTATTATTGTTATGCAATCCATGTTTGTTCATCATGTACTACTCTATTTCAGTGTATATTTGCTTGAAATGAAACGTTTATCAGCTTGAGTGAACTTATAATTTTGTGTTAAACGAGTAAAATGTTTTAATGTAACTTAAAAACTAAGTAGATTTTACATTCTACAAGCGTTTTAAAGAAAAAATAGCCTGCTTGACATTTCATTACCCCACCTAGTCATTATTAAACTCTGGATTAAATCATGTAATTTACTGGATCAGGCTTACATACAAAAATAATAACTTAAAGTAAACTCGCAAGAGTGGCCATGTGTTAATTGGTGCATTCAAAGTCTAACGGTATAAATGACTTAATGCTTGACCTAAGTGTCTATGCCTTTACTGTAAAAAAAAAAAAAAAGTTTGAAAATAAACTAGATGCAAAACGTGATTATGTGAAAGAAATCATAGAAACTTTGTTGAAATTGATTGAAGCCTTGTATTTATGCCAAATGTATATTTAAATATTTAGAAAATTAAAATCTTGCATAGTGTGTCAATGACTGTTTACTTGTTTAAAGCATAAAGGTATAAACTGTAGAGAATTATTTAAGTAGGTTGACATTTAAGACCACTCGATAACACAAAGTTCTCATACAGTATGTGTGCACACAATAAATGTATCAGAAAAAGCAGTAAGATTACTTTTTTCATGTGTCTTGTAACAGTTTCGAAGTCACTTCAGAAAGACAACCTAAAAATTGTCGCCCAATTTAGTTTTAAATCTAGAAGGACTGACGTACAATTTCATAATTTCTCGTTCATTTGACAAATGTATGTAGAAAAGGTATACATAATATTACTGGTTGTCTTTGGTTTAAAACCAAAACATTTACAAATCATATATTTATGACAGATGAAAAGAATACATTTCTGCTTCACAGCTAAATGTCTATTTCTAGTACATTGTACCTTAGACACTGTTGCAAAAACATATTAATGCAGATTTAGTGGCAAGTATTCAATTTAGTTTTGTACATTTATAATTCTCGTGAAAAATATTGTGAAGAATTAGACAACAAAAGATAATTAGCAGTAGAAATGGTTATTGTAACTTTTACTTTATGGTCCAGCATAGTTTTTAAAACTTGCATGCATCGTAACACATATGCCTTTTGTGTTAAAAAGTGCAACAGAAATTGGTTGCTTGAATTAGGTCAAATAATTTGTGAGATGACAGTGGTCCTAAAACATACTTAAATGTTTCAAAAATGTTGATAAAATAAACTTATTCATGCATTAAAGTTTACCGCAAAGTATTCTTAAAATAAAATGGTTTACTCTTTGATATGAATGTGCTTTGTTGACAGTATTGTGTGTAGCATTTAACTATGATACAAATAACTTTGGCTAAGTGTTGTTATTATTGTTACTGGTTAGAAATATTCCCATATCAGGAGTTGAACCCGGGCCGTCTGGATAAAACCCTGAAATTCTAACCATTAGACCATATTGGCGTATTTCAAAATAGCGCAATTCAAGACAGCAAATTGTTAACTCCTTTGAAGTATACAGGCCAGTATACTTTTGTTGTTTTTGTGTTTTTATGTTATTCATTTATTTTTTTCACTGCAGTAAGCAGTTAAATTAGTGTAATTATAAGAATTTGACATGGTCGTTGACAATTTAGGATGTGTCACTTCAATTAATTTTCAGTTATGTCAACTCAATCCAATTTAGTCTCTGTCTTAAAACTAGTGTCTGTAGCATTATGTTAAAAAATAATTTGGGGATATGTTAAATTGTCCATTCAATCAAAAAGAGTAAAAATAAGTACAAACCAAATGTACTTAGAACACGTACTGTAATAACATTGTAAGCATTTGACAATGAACAAGCATTGGACAATGAACACGTTTAAATATACTTAAGTGGGTTTAAGTTCATTTCTGCAAAGCATCTAAAATAAATGTCATAGATGTGTACACAGACAGCAGACTGAATGTATATTTTCTTATGTTTAACAGAAGTGTACTAATAGCAGACTTACTGAGGATGATGTGTATTGTGGAGCTCGATGCGACGAGACATGACTTCTAAAGAATCAATGACTATGTCTGAACAGTTTCTTGGAATATAGAAATGAATGTCATTTACAGAATATATAACACTTAAATTAACCAGCTTTGACTGTAAATAAAATTGGAAGTTGTAAAAAGTACTTTTTTTAAAATTTTTAATGAAATGAAGTAAAAAGTAAACATATTCATTTTTAATTGTACTCAAGTAGGTTACATATCACAAAAGTAGTACTGAAATACAGCAATCAGCTATTAATTGTATTAATACAATTTAATTTAAACAAGACTGTCATTTCATTGTGTAAGCTGTGTATGGTCATGTTTTGGTAAATTGATCGAGCAGGATTTTGACCCTGAGTACAATGATAAACTTTTATGTGAAAACAGGAATATTGTAAATAAAGATCATCCCAGTTACAAATCAAACAGTTGACGATCTATCAGATGAGGGAATTTCTGTAGTTTGAGTTGTAGCTGCATGTCTCTTTTTTTTTTTATAAGCTGTAAACACTTTCACAGTGGCAGGGTTCTCGTGAATTACATTATAGGATACATTTATGTACATTTTGAAAATGAAGTTTCACGTATATTATTTAATTATCAGTTTAATTGTTACATTTGAATTTTATTGACTTTACAAAGTGAGGAACCCTAAATTACTTGATTGCGTTTGCTAATGGATGTTCTGACAATATCAGAAAAACAATATTTTTCAATTCTTTTAGAAAAGATCTTTAAATTAGTAGTAGATGCTTAGATGTTAGTAGTAGATGAGTCGATTGTTATATTTGCAGGAGAAGTTTGTGATAGATTCAATAAAATAAACTTTGTTATTAAGAAGGTAGTTGAGAATGATTATACCAACAGTACATTAACAGCTCAGGCAGAATAATTTGTAATGGTGGTTTGTCTATAAGAAAAAGAGGATATGTTATCTGACTTTGGTTTATTACTAGTAGTATTTTAAATGTACTTGTTTTCGTAAAACAATGTGACTGTCTTACTTTGTAGCATGACTCTCCAGTTAAGGAAATGTAAAACAAGAGAATAATTATGACCCTGTATTCAGAACACACCATGTATGAACATGAAGATATGATAAGCATTGATTTAAAGTAAGCTTGTTTTGAAAAGGCAGAACTTAGAATGTTCAGGTTTAGAGTAGAAGTTGAAAAAGTTCTAAACTTAAGTTTTTAGTCAGCATTAAAGACTATCGCCAACATCACGCATGCTGTTTTTACGCTTTCTTTACAAGATGGTATAACAAAATGCTCCCTATCACATGTAGCTTTCTTATCGTCAGTGTCATGTGTTGTTTCACACATCTCAGAGGGTATTTCAAGCACTAGTGAACAAAAAACATTGAACTGTTGTTGGCTTGTGACTTACAACTAGTTTTCAAAATCTCAGTCTCAAAATAAGAGTTACAACTATAAGCTGAAACATTGTCATTACAACTTAAGATATGATATTTACTGGATTAATATAGTAAACATATAATTTTTACTTTAATGGACAAAAAAGTGTAATAATATTATGATTGAACCTGTCTTAAAATACGATACGTAGTAATAATGTTAAATACACATGTTTTATATATATATATAATTTATTAGTGTACAATAAAGAGTTGATTAAATAAATGAAGTATCACAAATTTTAACTATTATTTATGGTTATACTTTAAAAATATGTATGTGTAGCTTTTAATATATCGATAAAACTGTTAAGTAATGTTTGTTATTTACCAAATAAATGTTACACTTTCATTATTTAATGTTGTATGTAGCTTAATTCATATTAAGTGTTTGTTAACTTCATAACAATTTGATAATTAAAAAACTTTATGTATGATATATCATTAAGATTATTAGTGTTTGAGCGATCGAACTGTAATAACCAACTCAGACTATCCAGTTTAGATTAAAACATCTATTTTTAAAGTAGAATGGTTTAAACAGTAGGCATCCAATTATTTGTATTATTTCATTTATTGCATTACGTTAAAATAAAGTAGAATAATCAGATTAATTAAACATTTACTTATGTAGAGCAAACACACACACGCACTCACGCACACACAAACAAACAACCATACATATGCTCACAGTCGGTTGCCTGTTTATATATAGATATGCAATATCACCACACTCTATAATCCTTTAATAAGATATACTATTTAGTATTCTAGAGCCGTTCTACAGGCATTAATCCCGTCCCGATATCCAACTCTCGATGTGGCCTGTACGTAAACCCTTCGTCTAAGAAGCATGTGCATTTCCAATACAGGTTCGAAACCGAAAAATGCTATAAAAGCTAAATTAATTTCGATGAAATATTTACCTTTTGCCTTTGGTTATCAACCGAGGAACGCAGATTCGCTATAAGAGAAACAGTAATGTAAGAATTAAAACATCCGCGTATAAAACATGTAAAATACCATTATAAAATAAAAGTACTTACAGTATTGGTTGATGGCATCAAAAGCAACCCAGTATTTAATACGGTAAGAGACCAGCTGACAGATTGAAAATATAGCACATCCCACGTTGGTTCACGAAGTAATACGGATAATACTAAAGAATCGCGTAATAGAAATATTTTACTCACGAAGATCCATATTTTGTTCAAAAGCAGAAGAGTCGGGCAACTTCAGGAATTTAGTAGATATACCGACCAGAAGATTCACGTTGTGGCATACGGTCTGTAGTTGCCCATATTTACGTTAAAAGTTGGGGGGCCGTGACAAGGTGTCTGTTAGCGATAAGGTCAATAAACAACTTTCGCATAACCATGACACATAACTTTATATTATATGAACAGCTAACTATTGTGTAGTTTATTTAAATTATTAATACGTATTATTGTTATTTACTTGCAATATCGCTATGTTTTAGCATTGATGTATGTTTTAATATTTTATTTTAAATATAAAGTACATTTGAATAAAATATACATAAGAGACGGTATATGCTAAATGTACTTAATTCATTCAGTAACATAATATACGCGTTTATTATTTTAGGTTAACCTAAATAACATCTTCCTAAAAACTAATTCATCGGCTAAAAGTACATAGCTAAACACGAATATTTTGACGTGTGTCCAGTAGATGCCACTAAAGGTCTATGTTTTGAGAAACGACGGTTACTCATAAAGTCCGGCAAACGCCCATCTTTCTTATCGCCAGCGGCCTGCTGCGCTTTTCACAGATCTCAGGATTTTCTTCAAGCGCTAGTGAACAACAGATCGGCCTGTTGTTGATTCGCGACTTAACCACATTCGCAGAAACGCATATTGTAGGATAATGTTAACGGCTAAATAAACTTAAATAGGCTAAAACGATGCCGTCAATACTGATTAAGATTTGTCATTTAACGGATTAATATTGTAAACACATATTTAATTTGATACAGATACATTAAAATGATGGGCCTGATGTTCTATTGACCGGTTTAAAATATAGAATAGTCTTAATGTAGTAATAATGTGTAAATCAACATAAGACATTTATAACCTGATGAATGCAGATTCATTAAATAATGCGTAGTGAATTTAAAACCTAAACATACTAAATTTAACCTGTTTTGATCACTTATTTCTATATCGCGACTAAATTATATGTACCTAACATGAGTGTTTATAATAATCAAGCGTCATCGTGTACTATATAAATTTAAAATCATTAGTGATTAAACATTTGAACTGAAATAACAGATACGTTGCGACATAGATAAAAAAATGTATGAATCAATATCTACATTATAAATGTGGTATCTAATATAGGTAATCACTTATTTTTTTATTATTTGATTAGCATCATTACGTTTAAATAAAGTTAAATAACCATATTTAGTGTGTGGTAATTAAATATTTAACTATGTAGAGTAAACTCGCTCACACAATTACATGTGCACAGGCCGTAGCACACACACACATACACGCACACACACACGGAGGCTGCCAGAACCAGACCCAGGCTATCGCACACACACATACATGAGTGGCCTGTCCTTTGCGCGTAAATATTAAATATGCAATATCATCGCGCTCTCTTATCACCTAACGCCATATACTATTTGGTATATTTCATATCTGATATAATTCTATCGTTCACAAACAGTCGTCAACCGGCGTCAAATTACGCACACACACACATACACGCACACCCGGACACACACACACACACACACACACACACACGAGCAGCAGGGACATACCATCGCGCAGGCAAACTCCGAACACACGGGAGAACCAGTGAATAGTATAACATCGTACTAATAGTTTATTAATTATAATATAATAGTATAATATAATACAATTAATAGTATAATCTAAATAATATAACTATAATAATATAATTTATTGCAATAATTAAAATATAAAATAATAACGGCTGAGATCATTTATTTCATTTGATTAAAATCTATTTAACGATATTATAATATATAATTTAATTTACTTTAATTTAATATACTAATAATAAATATAATTTTTCATTACCGGAATTATAATTTAATTAGTTTGATTACCATCTAATTACCGGAATTATAAATTAATTAGATTGATAAGCATCTAATTACCGGAATTATAATACATCATTTCATTTAATTAAACTGATAAGAATCTAATTACCGGAGTTATTAAATTTATATTAAAAAGGGGCGGGGCTTAAACCGGAAGTCCCGCCTTAAAGGGGCGTGGCGGTCATCAATCAAATTTTGACATATAGTGTCGTATATTCCTCTCTCTTACTGTAAATGTTACTTAGTGTTACATTATCATCTTTGGGTAGGTTTTATAGTGAATGTGTTACATAATTTTTTTTTCTCTCACATTTATATACTTTAAACTTTTAATATTGTTTAATTTAGAGGCTTTTTCCAGTAAAAAAAAACTCACATCATTTAATATCATCCTACAAGATTTGGTGGGTCATGCGTTAAATAGATATTGGCATCAGTTAATAAAACCCAAATGATGACCAAAGATTAATATACCTTTGTAGGAACCCTCCAAAACCCACCTAAGAACCTTTAAAGTAGGTAAATAGTAGTAGTAGTAGTAAAAATATAGTTTCAGCATTGATATCGGAATGTGATCATTTGCAATAGTCACATCGCAGGATATGCAATGTGGAGTTTGCGTTATAATTTATTATTTGCATGTATTTTTGAGATCTGTGACTGTCGATTTTAAAAGCACTCAGGCTTAAGAAATTTAACCATGTGTAACCTTAATAAGGATTAATTTTATTGAATTATTTGTATCTTTATTATTCAATTACAGTACCTGAATACTGTTAGACTTGGAAAATGATAAAACACTGTGCATTTTAATTGTATAGTTTTCTTTATTGTATTTTTAGATTGTTTATTAGATTTTATGCGGATGCACTCCTACTGCAGAATCATCCCAAATCAATTTAAAATGATCAATTCTTTCCAAACAGAGATATTCAAGTCATCTGGTGAAATTGCATTCATATCGCAGAATAACAAACATATATCGCAGAATAACAAAATATCGCAATGTTAGATTTTCAAATATCGTGCAGGTCTACTTTAAAGTAACACAACAGAGGCACTACAAATATATGCTTTCAGAAATAAAGATACAAAAGCTGTCACTCTTTAAATACATACACTTTTGTACTTAAATGGTACACGTTAGTACCTCAAGGATCTATATTGGTACCTTAAAGTTATATATCAGTACCTAAAGGGCCAATATATATATCGCTATGGATGTAAGTGCAGTATAAATAAAATGCATTCATTCATTCATTCATTTTCTTTTCGGCTTAGTCCCTTTATTAATCTGGGGTCACCACAGTGGAATGAACCGCCAACTTATCCAGCATATGTTTTACGCAGCGGATGCCCTTCCAGCTGCAACCCATCTCTGGGAAACATCCATACACACCCATTCACACACATACACTACGGACAATTTTGTCTACCCAATTCACCTGTACCGCATGTCTTTGGACTTGTGGGGGAAACCGGAGCACCCGGAGGGTAAATATAATGCACTGTTTATTTATTTATTTATTTATTTAAATTATTATTAGGGTACCACCTCAGCGACAGTTTTTGTATCGTTATTTCTGAGAGTTTAAGTTTTGACCACATGATGTTATTAAAAGCAATCCACAATTTGATTTATTTTTATGAATTACACTGTAGAAGAAATACTTATGAATTTCTGAACTTAAAAGCAATCCATCTATAGTATATGTACAAAAATCTGCTGGAAATTCAATAAAGTAGTGTACATACAGTAAAAAAAAAAAGAAGAAGCTAAGCGTGTTTTAGTAATTCAAAAGTGTCTGTAGCAGAAGAAACACTTCAAACTACACCAGTGTCTCCATCAGAAGAACAGGTGCCCGACGGGGCTGGTGGAGAAATTCTGCTCTCCTGAATAATACAGCTGCAAACACACGCACAGAACGGCTGGTCTCAAAAGCAGAGCAGTTTTCTATCGCCTCTTTTTCAGCTATTTTAAAGCACCCCGGGGTCCTTCTGTCAACCGCAGAGGTGGAGAGAGACAGCTGAGCATCTGCACATGACAACTAAGAGGATTCAGCCACACTCAAACTACACCTCGCATTTATTACACAAATCACACACCCGCGCTGTCAAAACCCAGCGTGTGTGCGCGCACTTATGTTTGCCTTGCGGAGAAATCTGTGCACAATTGGCTTCATGAGATATCCATATATATGCATGCAAAATTTGCCATTGTGACGTAACAATGGTTGCCATGGTGACGCTATATGGTTGCTAAGTGTAGTGAGTGGCACATTGTTATGCAGTTGCTACGATGCCAAGTCTAATTCAGTGTAATCTATGGCCATGTACACACTGCAGATACGTTTGTGTTCTAATCAGCAAATAACAGGGGTTGTAATGGATTCAGTAACCAAATTATGGGAACAACTAGATGTTAACGACATATTTAAATGCATATCAGAATTACGTCTCTCTTCTGTATGATGCTCTCTTCTGTATGTAAACTGCAGGGAATGAGGGTTGTCTTGACTTGCTTGTGTTGCCAGATTTTGGAAATAAACCACACTAAAATATTGCAATTTTAGTAGTAATAGTAGTATATTTAAAAATTTATATTTGAAATAAATTAATACATTCAATCTAATATATATTTTTAATAAATACATTTTTAATTTAAATAAAAAAAATAATACATTATTTACACACATAAAAACTTTTTATTTTGCTTCTAATAAAGTTATTTATCGATTTATTTGGTTATTTATTTTAATTATTTCACTTTGCTGTTATTAGTATTGTTATTTAATGTTAGATTATTGTCTTTGGGTTAGATTTTTGTGTTTATATTTATTAATTTACATTTATATAATGACATAAATCTTAAACTTTTAATATTTTATTTTTAAATTTTTGTGTGAGTCTTGTTTAAAATTTATTTTGTTATTAAAATTTTTGTTATATTTGAAAATAACTGAACATGTATTTGAAATGTACATGACAATTTCTCATTTAAATTAATATTTTCTATAGGATACTTTACGATATTATATTTGTGCATATACATTAGTTTAGTCAGTACTGAAGCCAAATCTGGAGCTAATCTAACAAAATAACTTAAATTAATGGTTCAAAAAATTGTAGCACAAATTTATATGTTAGGGAAAAATATTAAATAAAATGTTAAAAAATGGCAAAAATCAAGAGAAACAAAAATATATAACATTTTGTTGAAATGTTTTTTTTTTTTTACAATATTTTTCATGAATTTTTATGTATTATCTTTCCATTTCTAAAGATGTTCTGACTAAAATATTATTTTAATAAATATATCTGTTTAATAAATCAGTTTTGTTCAAATGTACCAATATATATTACCCATATTCACTGAGAAATTAATATAATTTTCATTTTTAAAATGGGGTGTACTCATATATGCTGAGCACTGTATATTCTGTAAAAACTCAATCAATAATGTCAATAATGAGACTCTGTAATATTACTTACATCGTCATATTTCTGTACAGTACACACACACACATAAGATTTTAGTGAATTCACTTCTGTATCTAAATGCAGATGTCACTCCTGTAACGTTATAATATGTAGAGATTTTACTGCTGCTTTATTGATCGTCAAATCTCAAATAAATGAAAAGAGTAACAGCACATTTAGCAAATGATAACTACCGTAATTATCATGGCTGCCTGTGAAGCAACACAAATTAAAGGCAAGCTCTTGGGAAATGTCTCAGCTCCTTTGGGAAACACTAAATTTCCATCATTATAACAGGTGTACAAACTGCACGCCATCCTAATATAAGCTATAAAAAAAACAAAACAGATGTGCATTAAAGCGATCAGTTCAGACCAAACCTCCCACAGATGCCACACTTGTCCTGCTCTAGATAATAAACAGCAGACAGTCACATCCTGTTTCTGTCTCTCTTTTTTTTCCACTGAATGCTCTCTTGCTGGATCTGAACTGACAGTTTGCTCGTCTCTGTTCCGCTCTGACAGATTTACAAAAAAAAAAGCCACT
This sequence comes from Danio choprae, assembly GCA_903798125.1. Taxonomy (NCBI): domain Eukaryota; kingdom Metazoa; phylum Chordata; class Actinopteri; order Cypriniformes; family Danionidae; genus Danio; species Danio choprae. The sequence continues at coordinate 11,067 of CAIGQW010041588.1, forward strand.
CACGAGCAGGCGAAGGCCACCAGAGCGCCGCTCACCACGATGAAGTCCAGGATGTTCCACAGGTCCCTGAAGTAAGAGCCGGGATGCAGCAGCAGACCAAGATCAATCATCTACAATAGTGGAGATTAACACAATATGATGTTTTTTTCTTTTCTTTTTTTTACAATGCACTATGGAAATGAATATAATAGCATTAAATGTTTTTTAAGTAATTATGAATTAGATTAATTAATTTGATAAATGGTTATTGTAAAGACATTTGCATTGTTTATTTGTTTTTTTATTTGATTTCAAATGCTTTATGATTTTACTTACAAAAAAAATCATGGTTTTGATTGAAAAAATTATATTTCGATAAAATATCATATATAATAATGATAATGATCTCCCCGTGTTCGCGTGGGTTTCCTCCGGGTGCTCCGGTTTCCCCCACAAGCCCAAAGACATGCAGTATAGGTGAATTGGGTAAGCTAAATTGTCCGTAGTGTATGAGTGTGAATGAGTGTGTATGGATGTTTCCCAGTGATGGGTTGCAGCTGGAAGGGCATCCGCTGCGTAAAACATATGCTGGAT
>CAIGQW010041630.1:0-10867 GCA_903798125.1 Danio choprae
ACTGAACTGAACTGAACTGAACTGAACTGAACTGAACTGAACTGAACCGAACCGAACCGAACCGAACCGAACCGAACTGAACTGAACTGAACTCTGGACTTTACTAGAACATGTTAAGCTGCTTTGCCACAATCTATTGTAAAAAGCGCTATATAAATAAACCTGAATTGAATTGAATATAATTTATAAGAATTTATTTAGTTTTTCTGTGATATATATATATATATATATATTCATTCATTCATTCATTTTCATTTCGGCTTAGTCCCTTTATTAATCTGGGGTCGCCACAGCGGAATGAACCGCCAACTTATCCAGCATATGTTTTACGCAGCAGATGCCCTTCCAGCTGCAACCCATCTCTGGGAAACATCCACACACACCCATTCACACTCATACACTACGGACAATTTAGCTTTTCCAATTCACCTATAGCGCATGTGTTTGGACTGTGGGGGAAACCGGAGCACCTGGAGGAAACCCACGCCAACACGGGGAGAACATGCAAACGCCAACTGACCCAGCCGAGGCTCGAACCAGCGACCTTCTTGCTGTGAGGCGAACGTGCTACCCACTGCGCCACCGTGAGGCCCCTATATATATATATATATATATATATTGCAATGTTTATTTCCCTCATTTCTTTTAAATATAAAACAAGTTTTCATAATTGATAATTTTCCGATCCCTTCACTGATCTCTGTGGTTATTATGTTGTTTTGGAATAATATATAAACAAATATTTCAATATACTGTTAACATACATTCTCTCTGAATTTTTGTTTCAAAAAAAGATCTCAGATCCATAATGCTGAAATTGCTCAATTATTAAATTTTTTTACATTGTTATATATATATTTTTTACATATATTTTACATATATATATATATATTGCTCAGCATATATGAGTGCACCCCCACAAATCTCTCATTTAAATGAATATTTTCTATAGAAAACTTTACAAAATATTTGTGCATATACATTAGTTTAGTCAGTGCTGAAGCCAAATCTGGAGCTCATCTAACTAAATAACTTACAATAATAGTTAAAAATTAGTCACTCAAATGTATATGATAGAGAAAAATATTAAATAACAATAAAAAAATGGCAAAAATCAAGAGAAACAAAAAATATCGACAATTCTGTCGAAATGTTGCAGTTTGTAATTTGTTTTGCAATATTTTGCATGAATTTAAATGTATTATCTGTCCATTTCTAAAGATGTTCTGTGACTAAAATATTATTTTAATAAATATATCTGCTTAATAAATCTGTTTTGTTCAAATGCACCGATATATATGACCCATATTCACTGAGAGATGGAGAAACATATTCATTTCCGAAATGGGGTGTGCTCATATATGCTGGGCACTGTATGTGTATATATATATATATTCATTCATTCATTTCATTTCATTTTTTCCCCACCAACATTTTAAGAGCAATATTAAAGAACTGAATATTCTGTTAACGTTCCTGAACAGTGTTTGCTCATGCAAGAGAACTCACAGCTTATGACGTGTTTTAAGCTGCCATTTTATATATTCAATAATTCAGGAGCACTACAAAATGTATGAATAAATGTCCCCTGTATTTGACCTCCTCATTGGAGGGAATCAATCCTATTATTGTCTGTGAGCTGTTGTCTATTCAATGACATAATTATATTGTGTGTCAGTGAACAGAACAGCCTTGCATTGCATTCGCATTCTTCAGCTGCAACTGGAGGAGTCCACGTGAGATGAGTAACATTAGAGCGCTGTTTGTTTTGGAAGCACGTCAATAATGTTTTTGCCTTCCTGGCTTATTTGCAGTTTCGCCAGGATGGACATGACTTAGAGAAGATTGTCAAGTGGATGGAACGGTATCAGTTTGCTTTCCCACTATGGTTTGGCCCGTCGCTGGCCGTTTTGAATATCCACCATCCGTCATATGTGAAGACCATTCTCACAACGACAGGTGATTTATCACTCCTTCCCACACACCAGTGATTGAAACAAGCATTATAAAAATGACTTTATTTTGCATTATTGACAGAACCCAAAGATGACTATGCATACAAGTTTTTCATCCCTTGGTTAGGTAAGTTTCTCACCGTTGTTTTAATGATTACATTCAGTCTGGGTTTATTATTGGGTGTTTCTTCAACTATTGCTTCTGTAGAGTTTGAGAATTGCTAAATTGCTCTCTGTTGTCTCTACATGTTAGTTATGTGGCTTAGGTAAGTGCAAAAATTCTCCAGAAATGGATTTATATGGTCATTTATAACCACAGGAATTACCGCCGGAATGAAAACCTCAGTTTTGACCATATTTGGAATGGTCATGAATATTAATGAGCTCTGCTCTGATGCTTGTGTCAGTGCCTGCTCTCTCTCTCACACAGATACACGCACACATACACACTTAATATCAGCCTCTGCATAAACAAATGAGTTTTCTCAAATTTATTGGTGCCCTTTAACTCAATAAAAATCACAGAGAGACATGACGCGATGCATAAACGTGTATTAAACACTTATAGTCAGCAGTTTGCATGTGTTCACATTACAAACATATGAGGCAAATTTCACAATATACACATTAAAATAACCAAAAAAAATAATTTAAGCAGACCTGATGCCTCTTTGGGGTGGTGCTGAAAACATTTTAATCTGTATATCCTGGATTTTGCTTTCTGACGAGCTGTTAACTGATTAGACACACACAGCTTCACAGAACTGCTACACTTTAGCCTCCCTGCCTCTCCTCTTTTCAAAATAAGAGTCCCACATACATAGTATGTTTAATACAAGCTTAGATAAAATTAAAATAAATGAAAAGGGAAAACTATATCATTGTTGGTAGAAAACATTGTGGCCAATCAAACACTGCCTGGCGTGCATATTAATGAACTCGTGTGCAACGTAACGTGCTTTTGTTTAACTGGCCTGATTTTCACATCGGATTTACATCAGAACAAGGAAACAATGGTGTCTGAGGCTCGTGGTATTATTTTTCCATGTACTGAACTCTCATTATTCAGCTTGTATCCAGATTTTCATTAAATTGCAACTGCAAGCTTTATTAAAAATGAAATAGTCTCAATAATAATAATTTAAAAAAATCTAAAAGTATCTGTAGTTGAAGAAGCCCTGCTATAACAAGTTCACTTTTGACTGTCTCCTCAGGCGATGGCTTACTGGTGTCTACTGGACAGAAGTGGTTTCGGCATAGACGACTCCTCACTCCAGGTTTCCATTATGACGTTTTGAAGCCTTATGTGAAACTTATTTCTGATTCAACCAAAGTCATGCTCGTACGTCAAATGAAAGTATTGTTATTATACTAACCATTGTTGAAGTGTATGTTATATCAGATGTGACAGTGTAATGAACAATATTCATCACACGCAACTTCTGGCTTCAGTCTAGACAACTTACGCCTGATTTTGGAAGCGTTTAACATAGGCTAATCGTTGGTGATTTAAAGATTGCTTTAAATGTAAACACTGTGTCTGTGCTACAGATCCATAAGTGCTCAGTTTGTTTGCGCATCTTAGCTAACATGAAAAAGTCCCAGCATGCACTTTTTGGTTTGTTTAAAAGACATCTGAACATAGACATTTGGCTAAAACTAGGCTAATTTTGGGCTGTCAGGACTCCAAAAAATGCTTTTGCTACTTGTTCAAACGACTTATTTAATATGAGTTGAATCAACTCCATTGTTAGGTTTTTGGGGGAACAACTTAATTGTTTTATGTTCAATCCACTTAAATTTGTTAAAAACGATTAGGTTAAGTTAATCAGTTTGTTTTGGACAACATGGAGGAATTATGTGGAACTCAGCATTTTTTACAGTGAGGGAAAATCTAATAGATATCTAAAGATAATAACAGAAATAGACTATAGTGATCAAACCGACAGGAATGAACGACTACACATGTGAAGTCTCTGTTTATTTGATGACTAATCTAATCTAATAACTTGTTTTAAACTTAATAATAGTGTAAGGAATACATTGAGGGCCTCACGGTGGCGCTGTGGGTAGCACAATCGCCTCACAGCAAGAAGGTCACTGGTTCGAGCCTCGGCTGGGGCAGTTGGCGTTTCCGTGTGGAGTTTGCAAGTTCTCCAAGTGTTGGTGTGGGTTTCCTCCGGGTGCTCCGGTTTCCCCCACAAGTCCAAAGACATGCGGTATAGGTGAATTGGGTAGGCTAAATTGTCCGTAGTGTATGTGTGTGAATGAGTGTGTGTGTGGATGTTTCCCAGAGATGGGTTGCAGCTGGAAGGGCATCCGCTGCATAAAACATATGCTGGATAAGTTGGCGGTTCATTCTGCTGTGGCGACCCCTGATTAATAAAGGGACTAAGCCGAATAGAAAATGAATGAATGAATGAGGAATACATTGAATAACTGTAAGATATACATACGCATTACACTGTAATAATGAATGCAATAATACTAAAACAAAAACACTGTCCAAAAGACCAAATGAATGAATAAAAACCCGAAGACTGATTATGTTAATTTAAAGAGAGAAAGGTGTCAGATGTGCCAATACTCATTCACAAAAACTAGCTTTCTGAAATGTAAGGTCCTAATGATAATAATGCACAGAATACAGATTCATTCATTCATTCATTCATTTTCTTTTCCCTTTATTATTCTGGGGTCCCCACAGCGGAATGAACCGCCAACTTATCCAGCATATGTTTTACGCAGCGGATGCCCTTCCAGCTGCAACCCATCTCTGGGAAACATCCAAACACACCCATTCACACTCATACATTACGGACAATTTAGTCTACCCAATTCCCCTATACCGCATGTTTTTGGACTTGTGGGGGAAACCGGAGCACCCGGAGGAAACCCACGCCAACACAGAGGAGAACATGCAAACTCCACACAGAAATGCCAACTGACCCAGCCGAGGCTCGAACCAGCGACCTTCTTGCTGTGAGGCGATCGTGCTACCCACTGCGCCACTGTGAGGCCTTAATTCAAACAGTAATATTTAAAAAGATGTGGCTTTATTTTGGTAATAAATGTGGAAACACCATCACAGGTCCATTACAGAATGATTTAAGACTCTTTCTTTGCTGGTGTGACAGAATTTATACATTTATTATATATTATACTTTTGATGAGTACATTGTGATTGTTGCTTTAGTCAGTTCTTGTTTGGTGTCTTCTAGGATAAATGGGAAGTTTACTCCAGATCAGAAGAGTCATTTGAGCTGTTTAAGCATGTAAGTCTCATGACGCTGGACAGCATCATGAAATGTGCATTCAGCTGTAACAGCAACTGTCAGACAGACAGGTCAGTTTTCAGTCACTTCTCCTTCAGTCACTTACACTGCAAAATAATAAAGTGTTTCTTTTATGTCTTGTTTCTAGTCCAAATATCTAAATATTCCTAAATCATGAAGCATTTTCTAGGCAAGCAAACCACATTGTCTTGTTTTAAGAAATAATACGCCAAAATGAAGTGAGTTTTTCCTTAAAACAAGCACAATAATCTAATGTCAAAAGGAAAAATAAGATTATTTATCTTACCCCATTGGCAGATTATTGTGCTTCATTTACTTAAAACAACACAATATTGTTGCTGGTCTAGAAAATGCTTCTTGATTTAAGAATTTTTAGATATTTGGACTAGAAACAAGAAGTCAGAAAAGTAAATTGCAATGTAAAATGAGTAATATCCTTCTGATCTCATTGCAGTGGAACCAACCCGTATATCCAGGCAGTGTTTGACCTCTGCCACCTGGTGAACCTCAGGTTCAGAGTGTTTCCATACCACAGCAAGGCCATATTTCATCTCAGTCCACATGGATACAGGTTCAGGAAAGCAGCCAGCATTGCACACAATCACACAGGTGACGTTCACAGTCATGCAGCACATAAGCAGGCCCAAACCCTCAGAACTCCACACAAACTGCAAATGTAATCTAATCCCAGCATTCCTCTGATTGGCTGATGAGTGAAAGAAGGCGTAACCTTTAGGGAACCAGTTCAAAATGTTGACTGTGATGCCCGAACACAAAATTAAATAAAGAAATATTCCTGTTTTTTGTGAAGGTCTATAGGTTCAACCTGGGCCTGGCATGGGATATGATTTTATTCATATTACTCCTGCTTAGTCAAACCAGAATGTGTTCAAATGTTTAGGGTCAATAAGAAAGTGTTTTTTGTGTGTTAAATGAATTCAATTTAAAGTTCTCAGGCCTGCAGCCGGGGTGTCACACCCTCGGGTCGTTCCTGCAGTTCCAATCACCACTCTCACTGACCAACCACCACACACCACACCCGTGAACCCTCTCCTGATTACTAATCACCTGCAATCACCCACGCACCATAAATACTCACCTCACTCGTCGGCTGGAATCAAAGACGCACGGTTCTCCTCGTCTTCTCTCCTGAATCCTCCTGTACTCTTCCGTGGATGTTCTCCTCCTTCGCCTGTGGATGCCAATACACCTATTTAAGGGAAGTGACTATTCTTATGTTGGTGTTTACCCATGGACAGAACTTACCAGCCGAACTGTTTGTGTGTGAGATCGCTCACCCTCTGCATCGGCATTCACCTACTCTACCTTGATACTGTTGTGCATCACAGAATAAACACCTTTAAAGGTTACCCTTCTTTGTCCTCCCTGTGTGGCTGTGACACGGGGTTTAAACGACCCAGCTCTCACTGCCAGAGATCCAGAATTTGTCCGTTTTGTTGTCCCGTACATGAGCTCCCTTGTTCTGTTTTATCTGCCGTGCCATCACAAATTTAAGGATGGAAAAAACTGTGAGAAGGTGTTAGGATTTATGCTATACTCGCTGTCAAACTGCCCTGAAACCAGCATCACAATCCATTGATTTCAGCAGATCAGTTTGGGCAAATGCAAACAATTATTTTTCATGAGTCCAACAAAATGTGCAGTCTATATGAGACATGATCTATATAGGTCATCTTTCATTTTAATGTTGTTAAATAGAGTAAAACAATCGCCTCACAGCAAGAAGGTCGCTGGTTCGAGCCTCGGCTGGGTCAGTTGGCATTTCTGTGTGGAGTTTGCATGTTCTCCCCGTGTTGGTGTGGGTTTCCTCCGGGTGCTCCGGTTTCACCCACAGTCCCAAAAAAAACGTGGTATGCTAAATTGTCCGTAGTGTGTGTATGGATGTTTCCCAGTACTGGGTTGCAGCTGGAAGGGCATTTGCTGCGTAAAACATATGCTGGATGAGTTGGCGGTTCATTCCGCTGCGGGTGCTCCGGTGAAATGTTGCATTCAATAAATCTTTGAGCAAGTATTTATAGTGTGCACATGTTTTAACATGGAGATTTTCTCCTACACACCTTTCGTTCTTCAGAGTTGGACTGAATGATCATTTTAAGGTTTAGAAAAAAAATGAGAAATGGTTTTGATATATTTTAGCAATTCAGACAACCTTAAGACACGACATCTTCATTTATCCTTATAAGTTGGAGGATTTTTACCATTTGTACCATGTTTACACACAATCAGGAAACATCATGTCAAATGAATGTTATATAATAGGTCGACTTTTACTCAAGGTTTTGATTTCATAGACATGCTTTTGAAAATCAACACTGATAATAATACTCAAATATATGTATTTTTAATCAAATAAATGCAGAAAATAGAAGGAAGTCTCGCTGACCCCAAACTTTGGAGTAGTGGTGTACTGTACTGTAGGACTCGGGCGAGCAAACATATCATGTAATTTCATTAATTTAATCATTTTCCTTTAGCCTAGTCCCTTATTTATGAGGGTTCGCCACAGTGGAATGAACTACCAACTCTTATGCATATGTTTTACGCAGTGGATGCCCTTTCAGCTGCAACCCAGTGCTGGAAAACATCCATACACTCTCACGCTCACACATTATGGCCAATTTTGTTTACCAAATTCACCAATACTGCTTGTTTTTGGACTGTGAAGGAAACCCACGTCAACACGGGGAGAACATGCAAACTCCACACAGAAACGCCAGCTGACCCAGCCGGAAGCCGAACCAGCGATCTTCTTGCTGTGAGGCAACAGTGCTAACCACTGAGCCACTGTGCCGCCCTAATGTAATTTCAATTTCTTCATATTGTTTAGAGGAGGTTATCAGAAAGAGGAAAGAAGTCTTGAAGATGGAGGAGGAGCAGGGCATCGTTAAAAACAGACGATATTTGGACTTTCTGGATATTCTTCTGTCCGCACGAGTATGATATTCTCAAACACTCACACAAAATATATATATCTGACATATTGCATGTGATAGCATGGACTGGTGTTTTTTTGTGCCGCTCACAGGACGAGCATCAGCAGGGTTTGTCAGATGAGGACATCAGAGCTGAAGTAGACACGTTCATGTTTGAGGGCCACGACACCACGGCTAGCGGAATATCTTGGATCTTCTATAATCTGGCTTGCAATCCTGAGCACCAGGAGAAATGCAGGGAAGAGATCCAGCAAGCCCTGGATGGAAAAGACACACTGGATTGGTATGGTCATTACTCAAACTATTTACTTCCTCCTTTGATTAGAAGAACAAAGAATATGTAAATACCTTTGCAGTGATATGCTGATAAACATCCAATACCCATTCCTCATTCTGCATTCATTGATGTGATATACCATGATGGACCCTGTTTTTTTTTCTAGTTTCAGTCCTGCGCAGATATCATTTTTACATCCTGTGCTACGTTGTTTAAATAGCAATCGCATTTGTGCCCATTTATGGCACCCATTGGCTTGGTGGTCTGAAAAGGAGGTGTGTGTTGTTGACATGCTGCTATTCTGAAGCAACCGAAATAGACCACCTAATAGCTGGACTAAAGCCAATGGCACAGATTTTTGTTGTTTTTAATATTTAAAGAGCGTGTTAGTGTCATGCGCCTATATAGGTCCAAAATGAACATACACATTGCTTGTTAAAGACGCGCAGCACCACACAAACATGTTTAAATATGAAGAGTTAAAGCATTACAATGTCAAATATTATTATTGTCTACATAAATATTAAAAAAAGGCTACCTTCTTATTCAACTCAGAGGGGTTTGATGAATCCAGCTCGTTATTTTTCCTCGCTAGTGAAGTGTTATGCTTCTCCACTTACAAAGTCATGCATGTAAATAGTAAATCTGCCATGGTGTGACCACAACTCACTCTTAGAGGTCAGAATTTGGTTGGTTTAATGCATGTTACACCCAAACCCACCCATAACTCATCAAGAGGATAAAGACAACCATTTTAGACCATGCACCTGGTCCTCCGACCCTTTTTCCCATCCTTAAAATAGCAAAAGTGTATTCAGACACACTGTAAGTGCACTTTAGCCCATGCACTTAGATTGTTAAAATAGAGCTCTAGATGTCACTACTACTAAAAGCTTTACTTGTTAACACTACAATTACAATACATTAATCAGAGACGTTGCCTCTCTACTCCTGTTTTAGGGAAGATCTGAATAAAATACCATATACCACAATGTGTATTAAAGAATCGCTGCGGCTTCATCCTCCTGTGCCAGGAATATCACGGAAGTTGACCAAACCCTTGACTTTCTTTGATGGACGAAGTGTACCTGAAGGTAAATCTAGAAATACCATGTAATACCATGCAAATGCCATAATATATCTCCATAATAGTCACTAAAACTGTAATCCATGTTCCAAGCCATTTCTGCTCTCCTACATGTTAAAAGATATGTTCTGGTAGGTGTGACGGGTGTAAATCAAGACAGTTAGAGTATGTTTTACAAGATAGTCTCACATCTAATTCAGTGTAACTTAATATATTTGTGTAATTGTATGTGGAATCTACAGCAATTTCTGATTTGAAGTTGTTAAAGTCTGCATGAAATCAACATTAGGGCATATCGTTAGTCTTAAAGGAGCACTCCACTTACAAAAAAAAATAGGCTAATTTTACAACAGTACAACTATTTTACAACCATTTTTGAACCATTCAGCCAATCTCCGGGTGTGGTGGGAGCACTTATAGATTAGCTTAGCATAGATCATTGAATCGGATTAGACCATTAGCATCTTGCTCAAAAGTGACCAAAGAGTTTTGATAATTAACCTATTTAAAGCTTGACCCTTCTGTAGTTACGTCATGTGCTAAGACTGGCAGAAAATGAAAAGTTGCTTTTTTCTAGGCTGATATGGATAGGAACTATACTAATGAAGGTAATTAGTAATGATATTACGCAATACCTGCAAAGTTCCTTGATTATATAAGAGTATAGTTCCTAGCCGTACCGCCCTGGAAAATAGCAACTTTTCATTTTCCGTTGGTTTTAGTACACGGTGTAACTGCAGAAGAGTCAAGCTTTAAATACAGTAGGGAAATATTTTATTTCATATTACTTTTGCGTGAGATGCTAATGGTCTAATCTGATTCAATGATCTATGCTAAGCTAAAAGGGCTCTCTGTTTAACTCTAGGGGAGTTGTAAAATGAGCTTTTTGGGGGGTTTTTTTACAAAAGTGGAGCGTTCCCCTGGGTGGCACGGTGGCTCGATGGTTGGCACAGTTGCCTCACAGCAAGAAGGTTGCTTGTTTGAGTCCCAGCATTGTATGTTCTCCCCATGTTGGCGTGGGTTTCCTCCGGGTGCTCCGGTTTCCCCCACAAGTCCAAAGACATGCGGTACAGGTGAATTGGGTGGACTAAATTGTCCGTAGTGTATGAGTGTGAATGGGAGTGTATGGATGTTTCCTAGAGATGGGTTGCAGCTGGAAGGGCATCCGCTGCGTAAAACATATGCTGGATAAGTTGGCGGTTCATTCCGCTGTGGCGACCCCAGATTAATAAAGGGACTAAGCCGAAAATGAATGAATGAATGTTCACAATCATTCATTCATTCATTCATTCATTTTC
>CAIGQW010041716.1:616-16623 GCA_903798125.1 Danio choprae
TGTACATGAATAATGACAGTAAGTAGGGTTCACTACTGGGACACTGAGCATGACACAAGAATGTCCTTGTATAACACAACTGGAATTTAGGACAGCTTAACTGATATTATTCATATAATAATGCCATAACCACACTTAGTCTGGCCTGTCACCTAGGACCTCTTGCTTTTGGAGACCCTACCAGGGGCATTTAGCCCCTGACAATACAGCTCCACGGATCATTCAGGCACTCAAAGCCCTCCACCATGATATGGAGCTAATTGCAGTTCAAAAACCTCTTATAAGTGAAGATAAATTGAGGACCATGACGTCACTCGGTATGGCACAACCTCTGCCCCACCATGGAGCCAGGCCTAGGGAGCTGATGAGTACCAACAGGCCAAGCAGAGGTGGGAAGAATTTGGGGAGACCATGGAAGAAGTATATCAGTATGCCTCAAAGAGATTCAGGCAAACCATCCAACATCAATCATCAATAGTGTTAGTGGGGAGCTGTTGACCTCAACTGGGGATTTTGTTGGATGCTGGAAGGAATAGTTTGAGGATCTCCTCAATCCCACTGACACGCATTTTATTGAGGAAGCTGAGTTGGGGGATGCAGGGCTTGGACATCACTCAAGCAGAGGTCACTGAGGTGGTCTGCAAGCTCAGCATTGGCAAGGCAGCAAGGGTGGATGAGATCCACCCTGAGTATCAAGAGTCTTTTCTGCTAAGGTTTGCTGCTGAGTGTGACATGGCTGGGACAAAAATCCAACCAACAGAATCCAGGCCTTGGTGCTCAACAGAAAGGGCTGTGGTAGTACTTAAACATTGTCGAAGCTGTTTATGTATCACAATGAACTGCAAAAGCTAACCAACACATTTGTTTAGTTTTTTTTTTACAATAGGGGTCTTTATCACCACAACTAATCATTAGTGCATTAAATTCATTCATTCATTTATTTATTTCCCTTCTGTTTAGTCCCCTATTTATTAGGGGTCGCCACAACGGAATGAACCACCAACTATTCCAGCATATGTTTTATGCAGCGGATGCCCTTCCAGCCACAACCCAGTACTGGGAAACACCCATACACTCATTCACACACACACACACATACACTACAGCCAATTTAGTTCATCCAATTCCCCATGTGTTTGGACTTGTGGGGGAAACCGGAGCACCCGGAGGAAACCCACGCCAACAAGGGGAGAACATGCAAACTCCACACAGAAATGCCAATAGACCCAGCAGGGACTCAAACCAGCGACCTTCTTGCTGTGAGGCCACAGTGCTAACCACTGAGTGCCATTGTATTAATGTAAATGATGTGAAAAACAAAGCTTTTTTTTAAACCATTAAGCATGTGAGCATGTTCTAGTGCTCCCCTAAAGAATAAAGTCTTTGTAAAATAGCATAATATGCCCCCCTATTAAGGGAACATACTTTTCAGTGCACTAGAAGAAAATTATGATTGAGACAGTCTTTAAAATGTTCGACTCCCTGGTCAGTACGCTAAGATACTGAACTACTAGCTACTGAGGGGAGCTGATTGAGACACACCAAGAGCTGTGCTGATACTCAGACAAACAGCAAAATGGTAATTCCCAACACTGTAATATAATATATAGTAACTTACATTACAAAACATATTGGCAGTTGCTTTATGTGTATTCATCACAAATTGAATCAGATTATCAAGAAATGTTTAAAAAACATAATACAATGTTGTACGTTGAGTTGTTCATGAATGAATAATGAAGTGTTTTTGATAATTCAATTCAGTTATTTGAGTGAATGAATCAACCTCAAATAAATGTAATTGATTCACTCAATAAGGCACTTGTTGCCACCTACTGGCATAACAGTATAACGTATAGACCAACTGTACAAGACAGCAAATAAATAAAGTGTCAAACTCACTCTTCTGGCTTCTGCTGAGTGTTTGATGTCCTGAATCTCCATGAATCTGTCTTGGATCATCTGCTGTACATCTTTCTGTGTCTTCATGAGCTGTGTCTATAGACAGAACAACACAAATTCTTTGGAGGGGAGCTCACTTATGTCACAACATCGAAGAAAACTGATTACTCAGGATATGAACTGTTTACCTTCTTCTTTTTACTTTCCTCTTCAAGAGGAACAATATTGTGTTTTTTATGGTCTGTAACAGCACACATCGGACACAAACACGTGTGATCATCTCTGCAGAAGAGCTCCAGAGGTCTCTCGTGTTTCTGACAGATATAGTCCTCCAGATTACTCACAGGATCCATCAGTTTGTGTTTCCTTAATCCTGCTGCTTTCAAATGAGGCTCCAGGTGAGTTTCACAGTAAGAGCTCTGACACACCAGACATGATTTCAGTGCTTTCACCTTTCTGTCCTCACACAAATCACACACAACTACAGTTAATAACAAATCTTTCTCAGGACTCTTCTGTTTATAGCGATCTGAGATCTCTCTCAGTGTGGTGTTAATCTTCAGATCAGGTCTTTCTTTGAATGTCTCTTTACAGTATGGACAGCTGCAGGTCTGGCTGTCGTTCCAGCATGTATTCAGGCAGGATTTGCAGAAGTTGTGTCCACATGGAGTGGTGACCGGATCAGTGAACATATCCAGACAAATAGAGCACTGGAGCTCCTCAGTCAGTGGACCACTTGAGGAAGACATCTCTGAAAAGAACAATAATGAAAATAAATCTCCTACTGTTAACTAGTCAAAGGTTCAGACACAAAGGCTTCTGTTTCAAAGATCAAAGTTCATTCATTCATTCATTTCAATCATTTTCTTTTCGGCTTAGTCCCTTTATTAATCTGGGGTCGCCACAGCGGAATGAACCGCCAACTTATCCAGCATATGTTTTACGCAGCGGATGCCCTTCCAGCTGCAACCCATCAATGGGAAACACCCATACACTCTCATTCATACACACACAGACACACTACGGACTATTTATTCATTCATTCATTCATTTTCTTTTCGGCTTAGTCCCTTTATTAATCTGGGGTCGCCACAGCAGAATGAACCGCCAACTTATCCAGCATATGTTTTACGCAGCAGATGCCCTTCCAGCCACAACCCATCACTGGGAAACATTCATACACAGTCATTCACAATGGACAATTTAGCTTACCCAATTCCCCTATAGCGCATGTTTATGGACTGTGGGGGGGAAACCGGAGGAAACCCACGCCAACACGGGGAGAACATGCAAACTCCACACAGAAATGCCAACTGACCCAGACGAGGCTTGAACCAGCGACCTTCTTGCTGTGAGGTGACAGCGCTACCCACTGCGCCCATGATCAAAGTTCATTCATTCATTCATTTTCTTTTCAGCTTAGTCCCTTTATTAATCTGGGGTCGCCACAGCGGAATGAACCGCCAACTTGTCCAGCATATGTTTTACGCAGCGGATGCCCTTCCAGCTGCAACCCATCTCTGGGAAACATCCACACACACTCATTCACACACATACACTACGGATAATTTAGCTTACCCAATTCCCCTATAGCGCATGTCTTTGGACTTGTGGGGGAAACTGGAGCACTCAGAGGAAACCCACGCAAACACGGGGAGAACATGCAAACTCCACACAGAAATGCCAACTGACCCAGCCGAGGCTCGAACCAGCGACCTTCTTGCTGTGAGGTGAACGTGCTATCCACTGCGCCACCGTGCAGCCATGATCAAAGTTACTTAATCATATTAATAGCACAGTCAGCTGGTCATTTTAAATAGTGAACCAAGGCAAGGTAAGAAATATTGTTAGAACTCAAAAAGAACCCAGACGGAGAAGGTCTTGAGGCGTACACTGAGCAAAAAAAAAAACTTAGTTAATTCCTCAAGACTTCTTCTGGGTAATATGGGACTGGTAGAAATTGAGGGTACCCCTACGGATGAAAAAACAGGAAACAGAAAGGGACTGACAGATCCCAAGGCAGGCTGAGCGAATCACAGGAATCTCCTCAACCAGGAGTACTCTCTCTTACGGACTGCAGGCAGAGCAGAGGTGAGCAGCTGCACCACTACAGATAACACAGAGACAGGACAAGACAAGACAAAATGAGATGGAAACACCAAGAGAAAGTAAGACGAGTAGATTCTCTCACACATGCAGCTTGGATCACAAATGCAATTATCATAAAAGAGTTAAGCCCGGCTCACATGGTGCAATTTTTAATAATTCTAAAGGAATATAGTTTGTCGTACTGCATGAACAGAATCCCCATGTCACACTGTGAAAGCTGATCTATGGCCAGTTTATACTTATGCATCAAGTGTTCACTTCGTCAATTGGTGAAGTTTTTTCCTCCACTGTTGCCACTGGCCTGCTCGGATCGGGACTTGTGGAGCTGCGCTTCGGTGGATTTGCTCTTCAGTGTTTGAACTTTCAGCAGTGAAACTTAAACCACACTGAACTGAACTGAACTGGACTAAACTAAACTCTGGACTTTACTAGAACATGTTAAGCTGCTTTGACACAATCTACATTGTAAAAAGCGCTATATAAATACACTTGAATTAAATTGAATTGAATTGAAGTGTTGACGGATGTTTGGTGGTGCCTTCGGACATTCGCATACCCTTGGTTGTAGCCTGACGTGGACCTTGAAGTGCACCTCTCAAAAAAATGTAACTGCACGTTGCAGTGACGTAAAGGCTAATTTATACTTCTGCGTTGAGTGCACGTGTATGGTCCGGCACAGCCTTTGCTCGTTCTCATAGCCCTTGCTGTGGCTAACGGTGACGGCTTGGTGACGAGTGTGGGGCTGAGAGCCATGGGAGAGGAGCAAGCGAGTGTTTACAAGTGTCGAGTCCCGTAAAGGAGCTCCAGATGGAAACTATTGTTATGTGTTTACCTTGTTATTAAAGTTATTTCACGTCTGCCGGTTCCCGCCTCTGAATGAGTGAGTTTTAGCTAATTGTACATTAAGCTAGCTTTCAGAAAAAACAAAGCACCCATGAAGCAACTCGACACAGAGGAACATAAAACCCCACTGCCAGCGAGCGTTTCAGAAGTGTTATTGCAGAGCAACACAAACAGCACACAGAAGTATAAACGCACGACTACACGCAAGGCAGGCGCCGTGGGTCATGCCGATCACTTGACGCAGAAGTATAAATCAGCCTTTACGCAAGAGCTTGGTAGCCATGGGGTGGAGCGAACCCATTAGTGTGAATATTTAACAAATGTGGACTCCGGACTCCCGTGTTGGCATGAGGGGTTTCCTCCTGGTGCTCCGGTTTCCCCCACAGTCCAAACACATGCGCTATAGGGGAATTGATGAACTAAATTGGCCATAGTGTATGTGTGTGTGTGTGAATGCGAGAGTGTATGGGTGTTTCCCAGTACTGGGTTGCAGCTGGAAGGGCATCCATATGCCAGAATAGTTGTCGGTTCATTCTGCTGTGGCGACCCCTAATAAAAAAGAGACCATGCCGAAGGAAAATGAATGAATAAATGAATGAACACAGAAACCCCACACCCTGCTAGCTTTTCGGAAGTGTAATGTCAGAGCAACACTAAAGAGAAAAGATAACTCAAAACAGAAGTACAAATTAGCCTTAAGCCTTAGCCAAATTTGTCTTAGACAACCAAATCGTGACTGAAATCGCAGAGTGTGAGCCGGGCATAAGAACACGGAGAAGACTACTGTATATAGCCAATAATCAGAGTGGAATGGAAACAGGTCAGAGATTCATCTGAACAGCGTAGCAAGTAAATAAAATAAAAAATAAAAAAACAAATGTGCAAGAGCGCACAAGCAGACAGTAACAAGACAGAGGTGACAGAAAGCAAACACAGGACAGCACAAACCCCTGATGCTGTGTTCACACTAGACGTGGCATGCGCGAATAAATCACGCTATTCGTGCGTAAATAGACGCATGAACATTTTGAGTTTACTCGTGTCATTCTCGAATCAAATTCACTTCATTCGCGTGTCAAATTCACTTCACAACAGATTCACGTCATGGGCAGGGCTTCTGTCTGCAGTGACTCTAGTTTCATTGCTAAATTGCAAACATGGATTTTATTGAGAGAGTAGCTGTGCTTTATGTGCTTTAGGAAGGCTGAAAAACAGAGTAGATTCGTTCGGCGCCATGTCTGAGTCCACTAGATCCTTTCAGTGGTGCAGCAGCTCTGTGAGTTCCTCAACTCCTCCAGAAACTGTACCTGGATGATGGAAGCTTTCAGCGGTGCTTCAGACTGAGCCCAGTTTGATGAGCTGTTGTCAGGTGTCAGCAGGAGGATCTCCCCACGAGACACCAACAACAGGATCTACGTCATAATCACTACCCTACAAGAGCAAGCTCCTGATTGGCTAGAGCGGCGCGAATGTCTGTTAAAGTTAAAATTTTCCAACTCAAGCGATTCGTGCAATTCTCACGTTAAGTGCATCAAACGTGCAAAGCCCTCAATGTGTGTCATTCGCGCCACCTCATTCGTGTGAATCGCACCCCAGGATGTCTGTTTGCATCTTTGCATTGACTTAACATGTAAATCACTCATGCTTCATCCGCGTCTGGTGTGAACGCACCATGACAAATACAGAAGTTAAAAATAGTGCTGTCAAAAGTACTTTGGTGCAATATATTTTTAAAAAGACAATCATTAAAATGCAGTACTGTATTCATTTTGTGTGTGTGTGTGTGTGTGTTATAACGATAATAAAAAACTTCAAAATAGACCGTGTAGGACACAGGTGTCAATTCCAGTTCCTGGAGGGCCGCAGCTCTGCACAGTTTAGTTCCAACCCTGCTTCAACACACTTACCTGTAGATCTCAAACACACCTGAAGGACTTAATTAGTTTGATCAGGTGTGTTTAATTAGGGTTGGAACTAAACTGTGCAGAGCTGCGGCCCTCCAGGAACTGGAATTGACACCGGTGGTGTAGGCTATCTTTTTTTAATGACTAATTATTAATTGTATCTCAAATACTGCTTTAAAAAAAAGAAGACACGTTTCTCTCTCTCTGTAATTCACATACCTGGAGGAAGGCTTATACTACTTCTCCTGATTGTTTTTTCTTTCGCTGATGATTCTGCCATTATTCTTCCCCTCTACAAGCATCTGCATGGAAAAAAACAACAACAATAATAATTATGGGCAATAAACTCGTTGTTGTCATAAGAATATTTTAGTATCTCTTGATTTATGACAATTATTTTAATGTAAACAGTTTTCCTTTTTATCTGGTTAAATCTCATGAGGTGAGGGTAGAGTATCACTTTTTAAAAATGACATTTCGACAGATGGGCGTCACGGTGGCGCAGTGGGTAGCACGATCGCCTCACAACAAGAAGGTCGCTGGTTCGAGCCTCGGCTGGGTCAGTTGGCATTTCTGTGTGGAGTTTGCATGTTCTCCCCGTGTTGGCGTGGGTTTCCTCCGGGTGCTCCCCACAAGACCAAAGACATGCGCTATAGGTGAATTGGGTAAGCTAAATTGTCCGTAGTGTATGTGTGTGAATGAGTGTGTATGAATGTTTCCCAGAGATGGGTTGTGGCTGGAAGGGCATCCGCTGCGTAAAACATATGCTGAATAAGTGCTCCGGTTTCCCCCACAAGTCCAAAGACATGCGGTACAGGTGAATTAGTGTGTATGTGAGTGAATGAGTGTGTGTGGATGTTTCCCAGTGATTCAGTGTTTTGCATCTGGAAGGGCATCCGCTGCGTAAAACATATGCTGGATAAGTTGGCGGTTCATTCCACTGTGGCGACCCCAGATGAATAAAGGGACTAAGCCGAAAAGAAAATGAATGAATGAATTTCAACAGATTTAAAGCAGTATGCTGTATGTTATATTTTGTTGGCCTGAACGCTCGAGTATGAGGCGCCATGTGGGTTTAAATCAAACTTCACTCATCAACCCATACATAAAGCACGTGCATATACACCTATACTATTGGATGCTTAAAACAATTTATATTAAACTTGCGTATATAAACTTGATGCATGCATACACCCACATACACTCGCTTATATTATATAAAATACTATATAAAATCGATCACTGTTAATCACATTCTTTCTATTTCACTAGTTTGGGAATAACCTGATTCGGTGATGATACTGTATACTTTTGTGAATTTTATTTTGTATGTTTGCTCGAGTGTATTTGATATTCATGTGCGAGTTTAGGTGCATAAATCAAGTTTGTATATGCGAGTATGTATGTGTTTGCGTCAAAGGTTTGCATAAATGTGCGTTTATGTGCGTAGTTTGCATGTATGTGCGTGCACGTTTACATGTATGTGCGTGTTGTTGTGGGTGTACAGTATATGCAAGATCAAGTTATGTATAAGCGATGTGGGTGTATGCATCCATCAGTTATATGCAAGATTGTATCGAACAACCAATAGTATAGGTGTATGCAAGTAATTTATAAGTGTATGCACGTATTGTAGCTCTATTGATAAGTGAAGTTTGATTTAAATCCGACATGGCGCTTCATACTCGAGCTCCACTCCCCTGCCTGCAGCTGCTTCAGTGTCAGAACCAAACTCACTGTCAAACTCTGCAGGAAATCGTGGTGCAAAGTTTGTTTTGTAGAAATGTTGTAATATGCATGCGAAGAGCGAAAGTATATTATATTAACGGTTCATTTGGGGATACCAAGGTTAAACTACAAAAGACGACATGTTTTTCACTGGTTTCATTTGTAGTAAAACCAAAAAACACATATGTAGACTCATCACGAATGTGACTCAGTGAAGCCTATTTCAGTTTATTCCCTAAATCACACGAAATCAGATTAATTTAGTAATGAATTAAAACTGATTCAGTGTCATCTAAATTTCCCATCACTTACCTGTAAGTATAAGAACGGCTTAATTTAGTTTGTTTTGTTGAACAGGATCTTTGGCGTCCATGTTGTAGATTAGTTTCACTTTCCCTGAGCTGATGATGATGTCACAGCTCCTGTAACTTTAGGTATTAAAGTTAGCTCCTGTCTTTAGGTATTAAAGTTAGCTCCTGTCTTTAGGTATTCGGTGGTGTTTACACAAATGTAGACTTTCAAAATCCCCTCCTTTATACAAGGCTTTTGTCAGCTAACTTCTGTTAATGAAGTCTCTCAAAGCTGTAAAGAATGTAAAAGCTCTGTCTATTGTAAGCTATTATGAATCTGTTTGTGGCGTCCTGTGAACGTCCTCCATTTGTTTTGTTCAGTCTCCTAGATATGGATATAGTTAGATAGAACACAGTCAAACCCCATTATATTATTAAACCTATATATCTTATAAATTGGGCAGCACGGTGGCGCAGTGGATAGCATAATCGCTTCACAGCAAGAATGTCGCTGGTTCGAGCCTCGGCTGGGTCAGTTGGCATTTCTGTGTGGAGTTTGCATGTTCTCCTCGTGTTGGCGTGGGTTTCCTCCGGGTGCTCCGGTTTCCCCCACAAGTCCAAACACATGTGGTGTAGGTGAATTGGGTAAGCTAAATTGTCCGTAGTGTATGTGTGTGAATGAGTGTGTATGAATGTTTCCCAGTGATGGCTTGCAGCTGGAAGGGCATCCGCTGTGTAAAACATATGCAAAAGTTACTGCCATTTTCTGGAAATATGTCAGTCTTTTTTATTTCAAATGTTAATGAAATGTTATCAGACCTTTATAGAATTAAACATTAACATTTGGGTTAATCCACAGAAACTGTGAATATTCAAGTGGTCTCTTAATTTTTTCCCTTGCATTTTTACACCCTAACCGCCCAACACAACCATCTTTATTTCGATGTTGCAGATACTGTAAACAGAGCAGACATTATTCAGGAAAAGATACCCAAAATATGCCTGAAACAAATCCCTGGACATTCAAAAGCAAATATGGGGTTTATGTTCAGTGATTGTAACTGAGATGAGTGATGATCAGTGGACTTGAGTTTTTACCTTCACAATTAAACCCTGGACTAAAACATGGATGGAGTATTTCATTGAAAGACTGCTCAGTGTAAGAGTACATATGAGAGCTGGACTCCACATCATAAAAGCAGACCAAACCCTCCTCATAATCCACAAACACACCGACCCGCTGCGGCTTCACTCTCAGAGACAGAGAGACTGGAGGATCGTCACGAGCGCTCAATTTATTTCCATTAATCAGAGCCACAGTCCAGCTTCCAGTTTTAGGACTCACTTTGATGTCTCCTTTTCTGTGAACTGATTCTCTGGCCACTCCTACAGTCCAGTCCATCTTTCCCTTCACCTGCACCTCGAAGTAAAATCTCCCAGAGGAGAATCCCTCCTTTCCCAGAACAGATAAATATCTATTAAATCTCTCAAGTTTGTTGGGTAATTTCTGCCAAATGTCTCCACAGCTCACTTGTTTTCCATCATCAGACAGGATGAGTTCAGGATGAGCTGTATGAGGATCCAGAGTCACGTCCACTGAGTAAACACAACAGTTTTAAAGTCAGTTTAATCAGATTATACAGTAGTAATGAGAATATATGAATGCAAACTAGAGACACACTGTACCTGCATAGTGTTGCATCCACTTCAGATCTCTAGAGACTAATAATGACAAGAAAACAGCAGGAAATGTGTGGATTTATAGCTTATTTCTACTAAACAGTGTGCAGTTATTTCAGTTTCCGCTGTCAGAAGTTGTGAATGGTACCAAAATCAATCATGAACTGTACCATACTTATTATGACAGATACGAATGCTCTCTTTAAGAACAACTGTCATGTAGAGATATTCATTCATTTTCATCTCGGCTTAGTCCCTTTATTAATCTGGGGTCGCCACAGCGGAATGAACCGCCAACTTATCCAGCATATGTTTTACGCAGCGGATGCCATTCCAGCTGCAACCCATCACTGGGAAACACCCACACACACCCTTTCACACACATACACTACGGATAATTTAGCTTACCCAATTCACCTATTGCATGTCTTTGGACTTGTGGGGGAAACCGGAGCACCCGGAGGAAACCCACGCCAACACGGGGAGAACATGCAAACTCCACACAGAAATGCCAACTGACCCAGCCGAGGCTCGAACCAGCGACCTTCTTGCTGTGAGGCGAATGTGCTACCCACTGCGCCACCATCACAATATATATTACAGAAAAAATAAATATCTTAATGTCGGATTTTTACAATATCGTTCAGCCCTAGTTTCAACCCTTTTATGAGTTTCTTCTGTTTAACACGAAAGAAGATATTTTGAAGAATGTTTGAAACCTGTAACTATTGACATAGAAGGAAAAACGAATGCTACGGAAGTTTAGTGTTCAACACAAACTCAAACATGTTTGGGACCCGTGACGGGTGAGTAAATGATGACAGAAATGTCATGTTTTGGGTAACTATCTCTTTAAAAGATGATGGATTGATATAATTGTGTGGTGTAGTTGATGTTGACGCACCAGTTTGCTTGAGTTTCTCATCTATGGACTTCTTCAGTTTAGTCAGAGCTTTCTTCAGAGTCTCGTGAGTCTTCATGCTGATCTCAGACCTGCTCCTGGTGTTTCTAAAGCTGCTCAGGGAAGAGTGAATCTACAGAGAGAGGATAAATGTGGTTATAGTGTGATTGTGGTGTGGTGTCCTGCATGATTGTGATGCTCAGAGATGTGTAGAGTGACCTGTATGAGGTGTAGATGATCTTCAGTGTGTGAGAGCTGCTCCAGCTCAGTGTTTCTGCTCTTCAGCTCAGAGATCTCCCGCTCCAGCGCTGACATCTGCTCTGAATCCTGTTCCTCTGCTGCTTTCTGCTGATCCTCCATCAGTTTCAGCAGGTCAGTGTAAACTCTCTGAGGTGGGAATCAGTGTTACGTCTGCTCATAGCACTCTTATAGAGAGTTTTCAAACACATTAAACTTCCTGCACTGTTTGCACTGAATAATTCTTCAAATCATGGGACTTGTTTTGGAGAGCTGTGCTTTTACTTTACAATGTGATCAACAAAGTGACAAGCTGCATCTCAATCATCTCCATAGCTCTCAAGGTCATGGTTCTTGTGTACATGAATAATGACAATAAGTAGGGTTCACTACTGGGACACTGAGCATGACACAAGAATGTCCTTGTATAACATAAAAACTGGAATTTAGGACAGCTTAACTGATATTATTCATATAATAATTCCATAACCACACTTAGTCCGGCCTGTCACCTAGGACCTCTTGCTTTTGGAGACCCTACCAGGGGCATTTAGCCCCTGACAATACAGCTCCACGGATCATTCAAGCACTCAAAGCCCTCCACCATGATATGGTGCCATTCATGGAGGAGCTAATTGCAGTTCAAAAACCTCTTATAAGTGAAGTTAAACTGAGGACCATGACGTCACTCGGTATGGCACAACCTCTGCCCCACCATGGAGCCAGGCCTAGGGTTGAGGCTTGCATGAGAGTGCTTGGTGGCCTGGTTATTCACCATGAAGCCCAGTTGGGCTAAGGCCTACCACCTGAAGGAGAAACCGTAAGGGGTCGGTGCATTGTGGAAATGATGGTTCGAGTCCCGGCTGGGTCAGTTGGCGTTTCTGTGTGGAGTTTGCATGTTCTCCCCGTGTTGGTGTGGGTTTCCTCCGGGTGCTCCGGTTTCCCCCACAAGTCCAAACACATGCGCTATAGGGGAATTGATTAACTAAATTGGCCGTAGTGTATGAGTGTGTGTGTGAATGAGTGTGTATGGGTGTTTCCCGATACTGGGTTGCAACTGGAAGTGCATCCGCTGTGTGGATATGCTGGAATAGTTGGCGGTTCATTCCACTGTGGTGACCCCTGATAAATAAGGGACTAAACTGAAGGAAAATGAATGAGTGAATGATTGAAACTACTAATAAAAGACACTTAGTTAAACTGCAGAGATCCCATAATGCAACTCATTACTGTAAATAAACGGAAAACACCTGAATCACAAAGAACAGAAACATTCATTCATTCATTCATTTTCTTTTCGGCTTAGTCCCTTTATTAATCTGGGGTCGCCACAGCGGAATGAACCGTTAACTTATCCAGCATATGCTTTACGCAGCGGATGCCCTTCCAGCTGCAACCCATCACTGGGAAACATCCATACACACCCATTCACACACACACACACTATGGACAATTTAGCTTACCCAATTCACCTATACCGCATGTCTTTGGACTTGTGGAGGAAACCGGAGCACCCGGAGGAAACCCACGCCAACACGGGGAGAACATGACAGAAACATTTACTCAACAGATATCAGGACTGCAACTAAAGGATGAAAAATAACCATGTTAAACTCACTCCTCTGGCTTCTGCCGAGTGTTTGATGTCCTGAATCTCCTTGAATCTGTCTTGGATCATCTTCTGCACGTCTCTCTGTGTCTTCATCAGCTGAGTCTATAGACAGAACAACACACACTTTTCATGAGCTCCTTTTTCTTACACACTGTCTAGGACAACCGATTCCTCATTATATGAACTATTTAAAAGCAGTTCGACCTTCATCTTTTGATTCTCATCCTCCAGAAGCACAGTGTTGTGTGTTTTATGGTCTGTCACAGCACAATGGAGACACACAGACGTCTGATCATCTCTGCAGAAGAGCTCCAGAGGTCTCTGGTGTTTCTGACAGATATAGTCCTCCAGATTACTCACAGGATCCATCAGTTTGTGTTTCTTTAATCCTGTCACTTTCAAATGAGGCTCCAGGTGAGTTTCACAGTACGAGCTCTGACACACCAGACATGATTTCAGTGCTTTTCTGTCCCCACACAAATCACACACAACTACAGCTTCTTCATCAGGACTCTTCTGTTTATAGCGATCTGAGATCTCTCTGAGAGCGGTGTTAATCTTCAGATCAGGTCTGAGTTTGAATGTTTCTTTATTGTATTGACAGATCTGGCTGTTTTTGGAAAGGTTGTGTCCACATGGAGTGTTGACTGAATCAGGGAACACATCCAGACCAACAGAGAACTCTTTAGTCAGTGGACCACCGGAGGAAGACATGTCTGTTAAGAGAAATAAAAATAAATACATAAATAAATGAACATATACATACATACAGACGCATATACATAAATAAATACATACATACATGAATTAAATACACACAAAAATAAATACATACACAAATAAATAAATCACTGTACATAAAGTTACATTAGAAACGTCTTCGGGTCTCTTATATTGTACTATCGCTTACCTGTCCGTAGCAGATGTGTGTTTGAACGGCTATTTTTATACAGATCGATCGTTTTAGACGTATATTTTATTGTTCATCATATTAGTTTAACTTCCTCTGAACTGATGTCAGAGATGTTGTTTCGGTGAACTGAAACTAAAACTACGTCAGAAACATTACATTAAACTTACAATAAAACTAAAATTCACAATGTATAAAATTGAATGACCTAAATTAGGAAGTGCTAATGAAAAACTAACTGAGCTAAAATAACAATTAGCACAAATAAATCCTCGTTTTCGGAAAAATAAGCACTCATTGTGCAGCGGAAAATCAGGGAAAACCCTGACAGTCAATATTTTGGCAGCCAATCAGCAGTAAGGGGCGTGTCTAGAGGAGATTTCAAAAAGGGGCGAGGGCCTGCTGTGTTATTATGGGTTATTAAACATAATAGGGCTTGAGCACCTTCAAATAACATTGAGCAAACGTTAAACTTTGCTTTGGTTTACACCCTAAATGCTCTGTTAACTCTGAGAAATTAACTAAAACTGAAAATAAATATTTTAAAACGAAATAAAAATGTGTTCGTAAAATAAAAACCTAGCTAAAAAAACCACAAAATCCTCAATAAAGCAAGATAAAACTAAACTAGCAACTTTATTAATAATAATACTGAAATAATATATAAATATAACACAATGTCCGAGCTTGTGTTGGTTTCATTTGTCGCGTTAGTTTGTGTTTGAGAGCATTTGCGCAAATGTATTTAAATGAATAGAATATAGAATATGTTGGCTTAGGGTTTGCTGAATAATTTATATGCTTATAAGTATACATTTTAAAATAACACGGGGAACGTTTTGTGATGGTTATTTTAGCTTGGACAAATAATTAGTTTAATTTGTAAAATTATATACACATTATAATATACACAATCTAACAATCTAAGTTGTTATAACATTAACATTAGATCTTAGTTGAACGAATGTATTGTTTCCAATAACGACTTTTATCCCGAAGTGTAGAGACTTTTATTATAGAAACCACCATGAACCGGAAGTTAGTCTATCTCTCTCCTGCGTGTCTGACTGTTTGGTCTGTTTACTTCAGCCACTGCTGGATCGATGAATAACAGTACGTACTTTGATGACCTGTATTTAAATTAACTCAATAGTCTTATTAAGTAGATATACGCCAACTCTTGCATGACTATATTAAGCGCACAATGACGTTATTACACTAATTGAGCTTAATAATGTGATATCATTCAAGGTTATTATTAAAGTATGTTGTAAAATTAAAAAATAATAATAATATATATATAAATATATATATATATATATATATATATATATATATATATATATATCAGTATAATATAAGTTATAGTTTTATGAAATATATGTGGGAAGTCAATGTGACAGAGACATGTGACATGCTACTGTGTGACATGCTTACAGCATAATATTAATATTAATTTAAAAAGCGTCTTCTCATAACTTATTTATTAATTTAGATTGCGGTAAAGTTGATATATTTATTTATAAATCCATTTTATTGATTATATGTTTATTTTCACAAGTGAAACCTTGTGACGCGGTCCCTATATTGTTTAGTGTTTCCTTTGAATGATAGGGTCTATCTTTGAATATTGGGTCTGAAGTAGCATGTAAATACGACTTCAAAACAACATTAGAACCATTTAATTGACTGCTAATATGATTTCTCTATTTAGAATTTTAAAATTACATTATATTATATTGAAATTATATTATTAAGGAGAAAGTCTGAATGTGCGAATATAAAACCAGCTTTACCTCAATGGGTATAAGTAGGACCACATAGAATGTGCCCTCAGGAATCTGTAGATTTCCACAGAATGTGAGACCATCATTTCATCTATTTATTTATG
>CAIGQW010041764.1:0-11878 GCA_903798125.1 Danio choprae
TAAATAAACACTGTTGAATTATACTCTGCCTTCTGTGATCCGTGACAGGATACCAGACCAGACAAAACATCCCCGAAGTCATGGATGGTCTCGCTATTACTTCCGGGATTACCGCTGATTCCCACCCGGAAGCAGCGGTGTTGAGCCAGCAGCCAGCGAATCCTCCAGTTAACCCGCTCGCGATGTCGAGCTCGGCTCTCTCTCGTCCCGCCAGTTATGCTGGCGATCCGAAGACCTGTGCGGGATTCGTGCTGCAATGCTCTCTTTATATAGAGACCAACTCTACGTCCTTCCCCAGTGACATTTCTAAGATCGCCTTCGTCATCTCTCTCCTCACGGACCGAGCACTACAATGGGCCAACGCCCTCTGGGAAGCCGGCAGCCCTGCCTTTCACTCCTATCACTCCTTCACTCAGCACTTCAAAGAAGTTTTCGGCACGGCACTTACCTCCCTTTCCGTTCATGATGAACTAATCTCCCTCACTCAAGGATCACTCACCATTCACGAGTACACTCTACACTTCCGCACTCTCGCCGCCAGTAGTGGGTGGAACCAAATCGCATTGTTAGCCGCTTACCGGCAAGGATTAACACCCCACCTTCGTCAGCATATGGTCATTTACGATGACAACGCAGATCTGGAGGTGTTTATCCGGAAAACGATCAGTGTGTCCCAACATCTTAACGCTTGTTCCACCCCTACTGTTCACCACACAGCATCATCCCATCCTCACTCCTCTCCATCACTCACCACTGTAGAAAGTTCACGTCATCATCCTTCCTCCTCCTCTCCATCACGCTCGGAAGAACCCATGTTGACGGACGCATATCATCTTACCTCCGCTGAACGTCTCAGACGACTCCGCCTTCAGCTCTGTATTTACTGCGGAGAAGCTTCACATACCATCTCAGGCTGTCCAGTTCGCCCTCCTCGTCCGATGGTGAGTGCCTGTTCCATTACTCCATCAATTTGTACCATTCCTCATCTACGAGCCATGTTAACCATAAACTCATGTAATTTTCCCATTAATGTACTGGTGGATTCCGGAGCCGCTGGAAATTTCATCTCCACGAGCTTCATCTGTAAACATCGCATCCCCACAATAATTAATGAAACCCGATACAGAATCTATACCATTCAGAACTCACCATTGGGCGAGGGTCTGATCACCCGCCGGACACGTCAGGTTACTCTGGTGATCTCTCCGGATCACCGGGAAACACTCCACCTCCTGGTGTTACCTAAAGCTAACGTCGATGTGGTGTTGGGTCGACCCTGGCTAATTCAACATCAGCCTACCATCGAATGGAGCACCGGGAGGATCCTGAGCTGGAGTGCAGCCTGTAAGGATCACACTCTTCCCTCATCTAAACACCAACCATCTCTTCACCTTCATTCCACCGACTTAGATCACCACTCCACGCACCTCCTTCGGCACGTTCCTACCACCTACCACTCCTTTCTGGACGTCTTCAGTAAGGAACGTGCCACACAACTTCCTCCTCACCAGCCCTGTGATTGTAGCATCGACCTGCTGCCCAATGCCAAACTACCGCATGGACGCATCTATCCTCTTTCCCGTCCTGAACACGAGGCGATGGAGAGCTACATCAAGGAAGCCATCAATCAGGGCTTCATCAGGCCATCTAAATCTCCTGCCGCATCGAGCTTCTTCTTTGTGACCAAGAAGGACGGAGGACTCAGGCCGTGTATCGACTACCGGGTGTTGAACGAGGCTACGGTGAAGTTCGCTTACCCTCTGCCGTTGGTTCCCGCAGCTCTTGAGGAACTTCGGGAGGCCCGAGTGTTTAGTAAGCTGGACCTCCGTAGCGCTTACAACTTAATCCGAATTCGAGAAGGAGATGAGTGGAAGACAGCCTTCATTACCCCTACTGGTCACTACGAATACCTGGTAATGCCCTACGGGCTAGCAAACAGTCCATCCGTTTTTCAAAACTACATGAATGAAATCTTCAGAGATCTCCTCCATAAATGCGTTATCATATATATAGACGACATCCTCATTTACTCCCGCAATCTTGAAGACCACTGTGACCAGGTTAGCCAAGTATTACAACGTCTCCGTGAGCACCAACTATACTTGAAACCAGAGAAATGCGAGTTCCATCAAGCTACCATCTCCTTCCTCGGCTACGTGATCTCCGCTGCGGGGGTCCAGATGGAGAACACCAAAGTAGACGCAGTGAATAACTGGAAAGTGCCTCAAACCGTCAAGGAGCTCCAGCGCTTCCTAGGATTCGCCAATTTCTACCGGCGCTTTATTAAGAATTACAGCGTCATCTCGTCACCTCTATCATCACTCCTCAAAGGGGGTAAAAAGACTATTACCTGGAGCTCCGAGGCAGATCGCGCCTTCGAACTCCTCAAGAGCAAGTTCACTACAGCACCCATCCTTAAACACCCGGATCCTACACGGCCCTTCGTAGTAGAAGTCGATGCGGCAGATGTAGGAGTGGGGGCCGTACTCTCCCAGTGGTCCGACGATCCTAAAGCTCTCCATCCGTGTGCGTACTATTCCCGGAAACTCACGTCGGCTGAGCAGAACTACGGCATAGGGGACCGTGAACTACTAGCCATTAAACTGGCCCTCGAAGAATGGCGGCACTGGTTGGAAGGAGCCCGGTTTCCATTTACCGTAATCACAGATCATAAAAACCTTCAGTACCTCCGCAGTGCTCAACGATTGAACGCCCGACAAGCTCGATGGTCACTATTCTTCGCCCGGTTTAATTTCTCCATCACTTACCAGCCAGGGAGCAAGAACTGCAAAGCGGACGCTCTCTCCCGCCTGTACTCACCAGATCCCGTTCGAGACGCTCCTGAACCCATACTACCACCCTCCATCTCCGTCGCTCCTATCCTGTGGAACATCGATGAAGACATTCGTGCCGCCACTCTCGAGGAGCCAGCCCCTCCGGGGCTGCCACCGGGTCTGACCTACGTTCCATCCAGACACCGTCTCACCCTCATCGAAAGTACGCACACTTCCCTCGGTTCAGGACATCCGGGCAGCAGGCGAACCCTCTCGCTCCTACGTGGCAAATACTGGTGGCCTGGTATGGCCAAGGACATCGCACAGTATGTTCGGGGGTGTTCGGTCTGTGCCGTAACCACTACTCATCATCATCTGCCAGAGGGTAAACTTCAGCCACTACCTATCCCCCGCCGACCCTGGACCCACATTGGTATAGACTTTGCCACCGACCTACCTCCATCCCAGGGTTACACTACCATATTGGTGGTAGTCGACCGGTTCTCCAAAATGTGTAAACTCATTCCTCTCAAGGCCCTACCTACCGCATTGGAAACCGCTGAAGCTCTCTTTCACCACGCCTTCCGGAACTATGGCCTCCCCGAAAACATCGTCTCTGACCGGGGGCCTCAGTTCATTTCCAGGGTCTGGCGGGCCTTCTTCCGTTTACTGGGTACCTCCGTCAGTTTGTCATCCGGCTATCACCCTCAAACAAACGGACAGACCGAACGGAAGATTCAAGAGATCTCACGGTACCTCCGGACCTACTGTGCACACCATCAGAACACCTGGAGCCAGTACTTGCCGTGGGCAGAATATGCCCAGAACTCCCTTCGCCAAGCCTCTACAGGATTAACTCCCTTCCAGTGTGTCCTAGGTTACCAACCTTCATTGTTCCCGTGGACCGGCGAAGCCTCTGAAGTGCCCGCGGTAAATCACTGGTTTCAGGAGAGCGAGAGGGTATGGGACTCAGCCCACGTCCATCTCCAACAGGCAGTACGGAGACACACGGACGCCGCCAACCGCCGTAGACTACCCAATCCCATATACCAACCTGGGGACAGGGTGTGGTTGTCTACTCAGAACATCCGTCTCCGACTGCCCTGTAAAAAGCTGAGTCCCCGCTACATAGGGCCATACACCATCCAGTCACAGATAAACCCTGTCACCTACCGTCTTAACCTGCCACCTCACTCTCGTATACCTTCTGCCTTCCACGTATCACTCCTCAAACCTTTCACTGACCCTGTCTCTCCTCCTTCCACAGACCCAGAGCTGCCTCCCCCTCCAGCACAACCTGAGGTCATTGGTGAGAACATCTACCAGGTCAAGGAAATCCTCGACTCCCGGCGGCGGGGTGGCCAGCTCCAATATCTAATCGATTGGGAAGGATTCGGTCCCGAGGAGCGGTCATGGACACCTAGGGAGGACATTCTAGACCCCTCTCTCCTCGAAACATTCCACCAACAACATCCCAACCGTCCAGCTGCTCGAGGCCGTGGTCGCCCACGTCGCCGGTCCAGGGTGCCAGGAGTCACCCGTGGAGGGGGGGGTACTGTCACACCCCCTGCACGTTCTATCAGCACGGATCACCACTCACACTCTCCAACCAATACACAACGCACTCACTCACCCGATTACTGATCACACACACCTGTACACTCATCACCATCACCTGCTCCCGTCATCACCAGCACACTATATATACAGACTCACCCCGTTCTCCAGTGTCTGGTATCAACTTCGCAAGGATCACATCACATCCGTCTTCTCCATTCGACCCTCTGCCAAGACTGCTATCCACCGGCTTACCCAGAGACTAACCCCTGTGAACGGCTTGCTCTATATAAGGGAAGTGCCTACTTGCTCAGTCTATGACTCTTGCTAGCACCTCGGTGCTTATATCGTTGTGTTTAAATAAACACTGTTGAATTATACTCTGCCTTCTGTGATCCGTGACACAATGAAACCTATATATAGCCTATTTAAAACTGACCTGGTTCTTTGAAAATATTGTTAAACACACAGACACACACACACACACACAAACAAACAAACGTAAAGTAAACACGCACCCACGCACGCATGCACACACACACACACACACACACACAATAAATAAATTTACTGAAGAAAATTTACTTTAAGTTTAGAATATTTAATAGCAGTCCCAAACTAGTTTTTGCTAATACTATAAAGTTAGTTAGTTTGTATGAGCCACCAGAGTCTTTTGAAAATATACACAAAAACACAAATTAGAAATAAATTGCCAATTTTGGGTTAAGGAAACAACAGTTACTGTACCATGGCAAATATTTGAGCTGAAATTTATGAAAACTACACCTGATTAATAGAATAACTATGATACCTGCATGCAAATCATTCTCAGCTATTGTCAGTAATGTAATTTATTGCTACTTTTTTAGTAATTCATTTGATTTGATTTTATCTAAAAAAAATGTGTTTTATATATACATACAGTGGGTACAGAAAGTATTCAGACCCCCTTTAATTTTTCGCTCTTTGTTATATTGATCTTTTAAGTTCATTTTTTTTCCTTATTAATGTAAACACAGCACCCCATATTGACAGAAAAGCACAATTGTTGACACTTTTGCAGATTTATAAAAAAAAACTGAAATATTACATGGTCCTAAGTATTCAGACCCTTTGCTCAGTATTTAGTAGAAGCACCCTTTTGATCTAACACAGCCATGAGTCTTTTTGGAAAAGATGCAACAAAGTTTTTCTCACCTGGATTTGGGGATCCTCTGCCATTCCTCCTTGCAGATCCTCTCCAGTTCTGTCGGTTTGGATGGTAAACCTAGGTGGATAGCCATTTTTAGGTCTCTCCTGAGATGCTCAATTGGGTTTAAGTCAGGGCTCTGGTTGGGCTATTCAAGAACAGTCACAGAGTTCGTTATTTTAGCTGTGTGCTTACAGTCATTGTCTTGTTGGAAGGTAAACCTTCGGCACAGTTTTAGATCCTGATAACTCGGCAGTTTGAGATCCTGAGAACTCTGGAGAAGGTTTTCATCCAGCATATCCCTGTACTTGGCCCCATTCATCTTTCCCTTGATTGCAACTAGTCATCCTGTCCCTTCAGCTGAAAAACACCCCCACAGCATGATGCATGCTACCACCATGCTTCACTTTTGGGACTGTATTGGACAGGTAATGAGCAGTGCAAAATGTTCTATCTTGGTCTCATCAGACCAGAGAATCTTATTCCTCAACATTTTAGTAATGGTAGTAACTCCATGTGGGTTTTCATGTGTGGTTTGAGGTAAAACATGCCTCAGTAATTCCCAGGAATATTGAGGAAATTGTCTTAACAAACAGTTTTTTTTTTTTTTAATAAAATACACACACACAGTCAAGAAAGTTCTAATATGCTATTATTCTTCACACTTCATACATAAAGCATCTATTGTTGTTGCCTGTAGCTCCAATCATGTTGCCATTGTCTCATTTTGGCAGACTCCCTATTCATAATGGAGCCTGCAAATCTTATTGGTGTTTATTAGCTTCAATAGTACTCTTCAAAGACAAGTAAACTTCAGACGTGGACAAGTGACAAAGACAAATTGGGCCAAAAAAAAGAGAGAGGGAGAAAGCAATTCACTTGAATCAATCATAGAAGGCTTACATCTCTAAATGACTGCTTTTCTTTTGTGTTTAACATCCCTGCTATCTATCATGAAGAACCAGACTTAGATCATATTTTGAAGCTGCTGCATAAGTTATAAAATTGCTTGATGCAAATCCTCCGAGGTAGTTATGTGCATGCTAATTCAAACAGGCAACTCATTTACATACACAAATTGAAGAGCGTACTTTAACTGCGTCCATATCATCTTTTCCTGCTTTGTATGAACAATTTATGTTAAAGCAATGCACTCTGTCCAGCATAATCATATCATGCAGAACACTCACAGGAACTATGCATCACGCTAACATGATTAAATGAGTAGGTTTGTGCATAACTAAACAATGCTGGCAGATCTGGAGCTGGACATGTAAAACGGTCGAAATAACTGGCTTCATGTCTAAAAAGTTGAGCCAAAAATGCTCTTAATCTGCAGCTTTACAAACACATTTTTCTCCAACTGAAATGAATTGACATATTTAGTTATTTCTAATTCAAGAAATATTGTGCATACACTGTAACAAAAAATAACGGTTAATTAATAGTTTCTGTATTTTGTGATTTACAGTTTTTTTCCATGTTTATTAACGGTTATGAATTGATGCTTTAATGTTAAAATTGTAACTCCGCAGTTTAAAAAATGACTTTGAAACAATAGAAACAATAGTTTATGAAACAATAGATTGTATAAGGAACATTATAGAGAATTAAATCAAAAACCATCCCAGGCAATATATCACATCTAACTAATAAAAATATCAATAAAAGTCACTTTTTTAGAGGACATATCACACAAATCACAAAACATGGGACAAAAAATACTGAAAACTGTAACACAACACAACTGTAACAAGTCACAATGTGAAAAGTACATTAAATGTGAAACGTACAATAATGAAATGAACAATAACATACATTTACCTTTCAGTGGACATTATTCATTCATTCATTTTCATTTCGGCTTAGTCCCTTTATTAATCTGGGGTCGCCACAGCGGAATGAACCGCCAACTTATCCAGCATATGTTTTACGCAGCGGATGCCCTTCTAGCTGCAACCCATCTCTGGGAAACATCCATACATCATTCACCTATACCGCATGTCTTTGGACTTGTGGGGGAAACCGGAGCACCAACACAGGAAGAACATGCAAACTCCACACAGAAACGCCGACTGACCCAGCCGAGGCTCGAACCAGCGACCTTCTTGCTGTGAGGCGAACGTGCTACCCACTGCGCCACTGTGAGGCCTTCAGTGGACATTAGTTCAGATGTTTTCAAATGGTAACTTTTCCAACAAGCATATTCATCATGTCAAGCATGTCAATAATTTGCAGATTTTCTCTCTTCCTCATTTTAGTGCCTCATTTCACTGTGAGAGTTCATAAACAAGGTTCACTGATTTGTATAATTTATTTTGTAGTGACTAGCTTTGGAAATAAATGGGGCTTATGAATAACGGGGAATCAAAATAAACAAAAACTGCCTGGCAAACTCTAGATAACAGGGCCACTGAACAAAATCCCCCTGAACGATTAAAAAAATGCACCTCAACAATTAAACAAAACTGTTAAAGATGTCACAGTTAACACTAGAACGAGTCATTTTGATATTTTTTTATTTATTTAACTTAATCATTTTGTTAAAATAAAACGTGTGTAAGTATACCACTGACTTTTTCTCATTCATTTATTTTCCTTCGGCTTAGTCCCTTTATTCATCAGGGGTCACCACAGCAGAATGAACCGTTAACTTAGCCAGCATATGTTTTACACACCAGATAACCTTCCAGCCGCAACCCAATACTGGGAAACATCCAACATTCATTCACACACACTCATACACTACGGCCAATTTAGCTTACCCAATTTACCTATACTGCATGTCTTTGGACTGTGGGGGAAACCGGAGCACCCGGAGGAAACCTGCGAAAACACGGAGAGAACATGCAAACTCCACACATGCCAACTGGCCCAGCTGGAACTCAAACCAGCAACCTTCTGCTGTGAAGCGACAATGCTAACCACTGAGAAACCGTGTCACCTGACTTTTTCTAAATGTGCATATTTCACTCTAACAGCTATTTCAATAAAATTACAAAACACAAAAAAACAGTATGGAATTGGCAATACTGTACAAAATGTTATGCCAATAAAGCAAATTGAACTTGAATTTGAACTACCCTGAATGGCCATAAAGCAGTCAAAATGGCCGCATGCATTTCAGCATACACTATTATTTCCTGTGCCTTTGCATGCCCCTGTTGTTTAGCATTGCTTTACATTAGCAATACTGTTGTTTAGCATGTATTGTTGTTTAGCATTACATTACAAAAGCATTACTTTCTAATAGCAAATATCTGTCTTTCACAAATAAATGTAATGACTAAAATATGTTAACAGACATTCAAAGCTTAATTCTAAAACCTCAGTAGAAGCTTCAAATGTAAATTTGATGTGACAAAAATGTAATTTTGGTAGTTTTAAATGAACAGTTAGAATGATAGCTATGGCCATTGTTAAATGTTAAAGTGAAATGGGAAAATGAATGAAAAATGTTAACCACAATACTATATTTAGATTTAATATTTAGGTAAATTTCAGTAATGATTTATTCTAAACAGTAGTTGAAATAAACACCTCTTCTGTTAGTGAAATTTGGCTGAATAATGAATATTGTCACGAGTATCAGCTGAAGTACCTACCAAACACACACACGCGCACACACACACACACACACACACACACACATACCTTTGAATTAATATATATGACTTTTACTGTGTATGTATACAATAATTAATAATAGTTCCTTACATTTATATAGCGCTTTTCTGGACACTCAAAGCGCTTTACACATTGGGGGGAATCTCCTCATCCACCACCAGTGTGCAGCATCCACCTGGATGATGTGACGGCAGCCATATTGCGCCAGACCGCACACCACACACCAGCTGATTGGTGGAGACGAGTGATGAAGCCAATTATGATATGGGAATGGTTAGGAGGCCATGATGGACAGAGGCCAGTGGGTAAATTTGGCCAGGATGCCCAGGGTAAGCCCCTACTCCTACTCTTTTTTGAAGGACATCCTGAAATTTTTATACCCCTACTCTTATACGAGAAGTGCCCAAGGACCCACACAGACCGCAGGTTGAGCGCCCCCTGCTGGTCTCACCAACACCACTTCCGGCAGCAACCTAGCTTTTGCATGTGGTCTCTCACAGCCCTGCTTAGCTTCAGTGAGCGACTATGTGAGAGTTGCAGAGAGCTATATATATTTATTTAGGGGTCTCCACAGTGGAATAAATCGCCAACTATTCAAGCATATGTTTTATGCAGCGGTTGCCCTTCCAGCCGCAACCCAGTACTGGGAAACACCCATACACTTTGACATTCACACACACTCATTCACAACGACCAATTTTGTTTACCCAATTTACTTAAACCGCATGTCTTTGGACTGTGGAGGAAACCAGAGCACCCAGAGGAAACCCACGCCAACACAGTGAGAACATGCAAACTTCACAAAGAAACTGGCCCAGATGGGACTCAAACCAGCGACCATTTTGCTGTCAGGAGCTACTTTCTTCCACCATTCATTCACATCTGCAGCTGATATCAGAACAACAGAAACCGTTGCTACTTCACAAATGTAACTTTAGAGCTAGTATTTGAATGCTTCTCTAGCGTGATATCTAAAGTGATGACAAAAAAAAGGTGATTTTGCTCACATTTTAAGATTATAAAGTTGAACGGCATAAAAAATGCCATCATCTAGAGACATTTCCCAGAATTTCTCTGTTGCAATCGGGATATAACAATAATTAACCCCGAAAAAGCCAAAGCAAAGCAAACACTAGCAGAAACACTATCAGATTACTGTTGTGTTTCATATAAGGAAAAACGCTAAACACTTGCAGGCATTTCTTCTTTTTCTCTTTTTACTGAATTAGTCTGCAGTAACCAAAACAGGAGACTCATCAGAAACAAACAGATGGCCAACCAAAAAGTAACTCAGGGTTATACAAAGAGTGGCCAACACAAAATACATACATTCCTGATATGTGAGTCCCATCTCACACTCAATACACTACAATTACTATGGTATAAATACAGCACTACAATATACAAAAGAGAGAGATGACTTAGAATGTCACTTACCAGATTTATAATGATTTGATCAGCTGTAGTTTGTAGTGGACTCACGGTGGCGCAGTTGGTAGCGCGATTGCCTCACAGCAAGAAGGTCACTGGTTCGAGCCTCGGCTGGGTCAGTTGGCATTTCTGTGTGGAGTTTGCATGTCCTCCCCATGTTGGTGTGGGTTTCCTCCAGGTGCTCCGGTTTCATCCACAAGTCCAAAGACATGCGAAACAGGTGAATTGGGTAAGCTAAAATTGTTCGTAGTGTATGTGTGTGAATGAGTGTGTATGGATGTTTCCAAGTGATGGGTTGCAGCTGGAAGGGCATCCGCTGTGTAAAACATATGCTGGATAAGTTGGCGGTTCATTCCACTGTGGCGACCCCGGATTAATAAAGGGACTAAGCCGAAAAGAAAATGAATGAATGAATAGTTTGTAGTTTTACACTGAGTTTTTCTCCTCTAAGGGCTTATTATGCTGTCTCTGTCGCCATCTTGTGGATGGACAACGTCAACCGTCTTTGCTCTGCTCAATATGATAGGCAGATGGATGCAGACGCTCTCAGAAATGATAAATATTTAGGCACTATCTTTATTAATAAACTGCATAGTTGCAGTCTAAACAACTACATTCTCGGCTAAAAAAAAGCACATTACGTTGTCCAAAAGCTGCAATATTTTGTCAATCTGTAGTCCTCTGCTTTCCACTCGGGTAGGCAGAGTAATACACAAGAGTGAAAAGGGTGTATGAGTTCTGATATTGCAGAATATCGTACGGCTATCAGCCAATCAGATTTGAGAACCAGACAGAACTGTTGTGTATATATATATATATATATATATACACAACAGTTCTGTCTGGTTGAATCTGATTGGCTGATAGCTGTGTGATATTCTGCCAGTAACAGCACTCGTACTGCCTCTTCACCCTTGTGTATTACTCCACCCACATACAGCAACAAGCAGAGGACACTCTACAGTTTGACAAATATTGCTGCTGTTGGGCAACATAATGTACTTTTGAGGTATTTTTAGTTGAGAATGTAGTTATTTAGATAGCAACTATGCAGTTTACTTAAATGTGCCTATTTTAAAATATGTATAATTTCTGAGAGACAGCTTGTCAGCAGCCATTAGCCTGTTTTTGAGCAAAAATGGTTGACAATGTTCATCCACAAGAAGACGACAAAGGCCGCATAATAAGCTCTAAGAGAAAAACAGCGTGATTTCAAACTACAGCTCAAATCATAATTAAACAGGTAAATAACTTTCTAAGTCGATCTCTCTCTTTTGTATGTTGTAGTGCTGTATTTATA
>CAIGQW010041786.1:0-14938 GCA_903798125.1 Danio choprae
TCTATTAATAAAAAAAGGCATAAAGATTTTGTATTGACATTTTTTGAAAGTATTCTGAAACAATTAATATTATTTGTTGCAGATACATAATTAATGAGAAAACTATTTATTTCAGATGGGGTTGGCTTGGACCCCAGCAAAACGGACACGCTCAACTCAACAGGTTCTGCAGGACAAAGACGAGCTGGAGGAGCCAAGAAACACACCCAAGCTAACAAATCAGCCTTGCGTGCACCCAGAGCTCTGTGCTGCCTCACTCTCAGCAATCCTATTCGCATGGCAGCACTGGCTCTAGTGGAGTGGAAATATCCTTTCCTCAAATATGTGTGCAGACATTGTACAGCCTTAAGCATATTTGGTCACATTTTATTTTAAGGTATAATTCTTGCTATTACCAAGTCATTAACTATGACTCTTAGCTCAATAAAGTCATAATTTCCCTCTTATTAATAGTTAATAAGATAGTGTTTATGATTAGAGAAGTAAAATAAGACCATGCATAATACAAGCTAATACCTTAATAATACACAGGTTTTAAGCAACTAGTTAAAAGTGAGAATTGGTAATTAAACTAAAGTGTTAATTCACATTTTAAGTAAATTGTTTCCTTGACTTTAGACCTTTAAGCCGTTTGATATATTCATTTTACTGGCCATCTTTGCAAATTGTGTTGCCCTTGGTGTGTCCAAACCGTTTCCTGAAGATGATTCCAATGCCACCAACCACAATCTGGTGAGTTGTTTTTTTTCTTTGTTTTGCTTTTTACATTTCAATCTATTTTACATTTTAGATCAAAGCATAAACTGTGACAGGACATTTTTTTGTAAAGACTCTCTTTTTACTATACATAACTAAATGTTTTGTAGCAGTTTCACACAGTCAAACTTTTTGCATGCTCAAAGTTTAAGAGTGTATTACGGGAAGTATACCTGTAGGTTTAACAACATCCCATTCATGGTAGTTTTAATGATTGTCAAATTAAACTGTGGGGATCAAATAAAAGATTATTATGAAGTGTTTTACAGCTCCTGTTAAGGTGGGGTGGAGGGGGTATTGTAATTGCATTAGGCTTGAAGTTTGACTGACAGCTCTGAATACCAAACAGGATAAGAGAACTGACCATCTGTTCTATCTCTATGGCAGCTTGTTCATTGCCCTTGCACAAGACATAGTCTACTCTGACTATATTTGTACTATGAATGTTTCCGAACCATCTGTGCTTGTTTTTGCTTTATTAATTTGACAGTTTAATTTTTATATTGCCCTTCTACCTTTTGTTTCTCTTATACAACACTGTCTAACTGTATTCCAGTTAATACCTTTGCACTAACACCTCTAAATAGCTATCTTACAGTTTGTTCATACTGTGATTTTCAGCTTAGCCAAAGTTTGTATTGATGTTTTTGATGAGTCAATAGTGTATTCAGTGTACAGATGATAATCTGGTTTTAATGTATAGGTTACCCAGAGAACCTTTAGCTTTAGCTTGCTGAGAGGGTCAGGAGGGCAGAAAGCTAATGAGCTCAGCAATGTGTTACAGGGAAAGTAGGTGAATTGGAGAGTGCAGAATTGTGTTTGTGTGTGAGGACTGGTTTTGATGGTTTACAAAGACAGTTTTTTGTATAATGATGACATGGATATGACCTAGTTGTACTGTATTATGGTGGTTTACATGGACATGTCTCATGACGCTTCAAATGCTTCAAAATCATACTTTATCGGGTAATGGGTAAACATTCCAATTTGGCCACAAGTTTTCTGTGAGGATTGAGTTTAGGGGTCGGGTGGCATAGTGCCAAATAATTAGAGTACAATTAGCCTTTTTGCTGTAGAAAATACATCCCGTCTATGGAGAGTCAACATTATACCTATGGAGAAGTACATTGAGAGGGTGGTTGTATGACCTACTATATACTTCCGGAGGAGTGAAAGATATTTGGCAGACAGCATCTTATGTTGGTCTAAAAGGCATCTTAACCAACCACCAACCGCTGCATTTTTTGGATTATTTTTTCCCTCATATTTTTTTATTGAATTATTAGGTAGACATAGGTTGTGTGGTTCCAGATTTCTTAAATAATGTAATCACCTATCTACAGTATGCCAATGCACTTCCTTCATTAAAAAAGGCATAAAAACACACTTATCACTCACACACAAAGATTAGACACTGCACTGCACACACAAACATTCAGGAGCACAGTAACTTGATGTCAAGAGTGCACTGTAAAATGTATTAATACAAATAAATTAAAAGTTACAAAAATCATTCATAACTAGCTGTGGATATCTCTTATCACCCCCATTGTGTAAAGAAAATTGATTTCAGCTCAACAAACAAAGGTATAACATTTTCCTTTTTACTACCTTAATTATTCCTAGGAACAAGTGGAGTATGTGTTTCTGGTCATTTTCACCATCGAAACTTTCACAAAGATTCTTGCGTATGGTCTGGTCATGCATCCCAGTGCCTACATCCGCAGTGGGTGGAACTTGCTGGATTTTATCATTGTCATTGTGGGGTATGTATAAGATGTTTAATATACTTTCAGTCTATTAATCTATGAATTTAATTGATTGAAGACACATTTTAGGTCAACAAAATGTACATAACTGACTTCCTTTTTATGAAAAAGTAAAAGTTCAACACTGCATCAGGACCTGACACTGTGGGGGATACCCTTTGGTGTCACATTGTCTAAAGCATTGTCTGGTGGATAAAGAGCTTAAAAGTCACCTAAACCACTCAGATTCTTTGTCTTGTTTGCAATGTATGTGCACTACAGTATTGTAAGTGTACCAAATAAAAACCTCTTAGAACTAAAATGGCCAAATTTAAGTATATAAAAATATACTGTTATGTGTAACGTGTTAAGCGCAACAGTAGGAAACATTAAGTGCAGAAGTAGTCCACATATTAGCTTTTGTACTGCATGTAAACTTATGAGTATAGGCCTACTAGTATTCTACTTCTGTAATACTTGTAGTAAATAATTAGTTTGTAAAGGAAGGAAGGAAGAAACCCTTGTAGAAAAAAGTGTACAATGTTGTATTGCAGATATATTTGCTTATATATACACACATATATATATATAATTTCATTATTAAGGCATCTCAACATAGAGTTTTGAAGAATTTACATAGACTGTGGTGTAAATCCTCTAAATACACCAGTGCTGCTAAAAGTGTGCTAAGTTCTGTATGTGTCTGCAATGTCTTGCTTGGCTTCCCTGCACACATTTATAACATTTTATAAACTGAACATGTATTCATCCATATTAATTATATTCCATTTGGACAACTTTTTTCCTCCCTCAAAAAGTATAAAAAGTGTCTTTTTACAGTTTTGTTGGGCAGGCATTGTATTGGTAGAGGAGAATTGTTACCTTTTCCCAACATCTGAAGCACTGTTGGGTTCCAGAGAAAGGATATGTCTTACTTATACTGAGAGAGACATAAAATATGTGTACTGTTGTGAATACTCCTGGTTTGGAAGCAACTTTGCTAATTCACCCGACCTCTTCATCCACCAACAAAATTGTGATTGCACAAATACTTTAAACACTGCCATGCAGAGGGCATTCCCAATAGTATCAGCTCTCGGTGCAGTGTCTGTTTCACTATTCAGGGACCCATGTTGCATACAAAATTGAGATATAAGTTTAAAGTCAGAGGATACTAGGTTTGTGTGTTCCTCTTGCAGTCTTTTTAGTGTGATCGCTGAAATGGGAGGAGATGGTCAAAAAACAGATAGTCATCATGCAGCCGGTAAACCAGGTGGTCTGGATGTCAAAGCCCTGCGAGCTTTCAGAGTTTTGCGACCCCTGCGTCTAGTGTCTGGTGTGCCAAGTAAGTGTGTGGATTCTTCTGTAATTCTGAATAGATATTTACACACATAGTTTTGAATTTTTTTATTTCTAATGTGTACAGTGATTGTGATTTAGGCTGTGATGTGTACAGGTCTGCAGATTGTGTTAAACTCTATCATGAAGGCCATGGTGCCTCTGCTCCATATTGGTCTGCTCGTCATGTTTGTCATCATCATTTACGCAATCATTGGCCTGGAGCTTTTCATAGGCAGGATGCACAAGACCTGCTACTATGTAGGGACAGGTGAGAAATGCAAGCATATGCTCATACAAAGGTGTATTCATTACTACTCTGTTTGCATGATAAAGTTGTTTGTTTGTTAAATGATAATCATGTGATCTGTGTTTGTTTCAATGTGAAAAGATCTAATGGTGGAGGATGATCCAACACCATGTGCTTTTGCTGGTAATGGTCGCTCCTGTATGGGCAATAACACAGATTGTCGTGGAGGATGGGAGGGACCCAATGGAGGCATTACCAACTTTGATAACATCTTCTTTGCCATGCTCACTGTGTTCCAGTGTATTACAATGGAGGGCTGGACTGATGTCCTTTACTGGGTATGGCATTTACCACATCATGTATATAATCTGTGCAGCATGTCTTATGCCAAGTTCACACTGGGTGATTTAATCCTGGTTTTCACTCACTGACAGGTGTTCGAATCAGAGGCATATTGGTGCTCATTCATTCTAGCTAAAATCATGCACTGCACTCCAACGAAATAGTAAGGTTTAGAACCTAATTAATACATAATAAACCACTCTAACATTATTAAAAGTACAACCCTAAATCAGAAAAAGTTGGGACCATATGGAAAACGCAAATAAAAAAGAAAGTAGTGATTTCTAAATTTACTTTGACTGGTATTTCTTTGCAGACAATACAACAAACATTATGTTTAGGGACTGAAGACACCAAGTGATGAAATGTTTCAGGTGTAATTTTGTCCCATTCTTCTTGCAAACAAGTCTTAAGGTGGGCAACAGTATGAGGTCTTCGTTGTCACATTTTGCACTTCAAAATGCATCACACATTCTCTGTTGGAGACAGTCAAGTACCTGTATCCTCTTCCTCCACAGACAGGACTTTGTAATGTGTGCAGAATGTGGCTTTGCATTGTCTATGAAATATGCACGGGTGTCCAAAATCTCTATGTACTTTTCAGCATTAATGGTGCTATCACAGAAGTGCAAGTTACCTATGACACAACCTCATACCATGACAGACTCTGGCCTTTGGACTTGTTGCTTGTAACAGTCTGGATGATCCTTTTTTTTTTTTTTGGTCCGGAGCACACAACATCTATATCAAGCATGTGTTCTCTGTTTAGTTAAATTTAAACTTTGCCACTCAAAAAAAAAAGAATAAATAAAATAAAATAATTTTTTTTTCTCTCTCATGTTTATTTCAGATGAATGATTCCATTGGGTTTGAATTGCCTTGG
Organism: Danio choprae; assembly: GCA_903798125.1. NCBI lineage: Eukaryota > Metazoa > Chordata > Actinopteri > Cypriniformes > Danionidae > Danio > Danio choprae. The sequence goes on from CAIGQW010041786.1 coordinate 5,318, forward strand.
GTTTATTTTGTGTCTCTGGTCATTTTTGGGTCGTTCTTTGTCCTGAATCTTGTGTTGGGTGTGCTGAGTGGGTGAGTAACTCCATTTTTTATACCTTTTAATAAAGTGTTTTATAATAGTCTACTGAATTAGTGAAATTGTAAAATATCAGTAAGGATTCATGATCACATCCTGTTAGGCTTACATTAATTAACTCACATAATTATTTTTTTTTACATCACAGCGAGTTCTCTAAAGAGAGAGAGAAGGCAGTGTGTCGTGGTGAGCTGCAGAAGGCTCAGGAAAAACAGCAGATGGAGGAGGACATGATCGGCTACATGGACTGGCTCATTGAGGCTGAGGATATGGATGAAGATGGAAATAAGCGTAATATAAACTTTATTTACTGTTTCTTTTACATTACAATCAAACTGCCAAAAAAGTGACAAGGAGGATTTTCACACTCAACAAAAATATAAACGCAACTCTTTTGTTTTCTCAAAGATCTAAGGTTGCTTCCGTTTGCTAACCAAAACAATCGGCCGAAATTGCCAGAATGAGGTGGTCTCGACTCAATTGAAATGAACTCTAGAGCGGCTCGATTGTAGTAAAAAAGCAATCCAATCCAATGAACTAATAAACCAGGCTATATCACAGTGATGACCTATTATGGAAATGTAATATCCATATGTCTATATGAAGAGAGAATTATGAGTATCTATATGAAGATAGTAACTCTTAGAAGTTTTCTATTAGTGGGATGCGTTGAAACTGAGGGATGAAATGGAGACCTGGAGGACAGCCCAGCAGAATGGCTTGTTGATTCTCTTTCTGCTTCCTTCTTCCTGCTTTGATATTCTTATGACCTGGAAGATATGAGATGGAGAAATTAAATCTCGTAAAGAACAGAACCCACCTTGCTTGTCGTGGATTCAAATGCTGAGCCTCTCATATCTATGAGATTCTTATGTTGATGTTTGGACCCCTCCAACCAATGCCTCCACTCTTCAAGGGCAAGCGTGATAGCTAGGAGCTAACGATTACCCACATCATAATTAGACTCCACCTGACTGAAGTTTCAGGAATGGCTCGCCCTCAATCAGGTCAATAGCACAGTGATGTAGTTAATGATGCAGGAGCAGATATAAGTGCATAGAGTTTCTTGGCAGAAATTTCACAAATTCATATTTTATTATCACTGATCAAGCATGTGGGCAGCACGGTGGCGCAGTGGGTAGCACAATCGCCTCACAGCAAGAAGGTCGCTGGTTCGAGCCTCGGCTGGGTCAGTTGGCATTTCTGTGTGGAGTTTGCATGTTCTCCACGTGTTTGCGTGGGTTTCCTCCGGGTGCTCCGGTTTCCCCCACAAGTCCAAAGACATGCAGTACAGGTGAATTGGATAAGCTAAATTGTCCGTAGTGTATGTATGTGTGTGTGTGAATAAGTGTGTATGGATGTTTCCCAGTGATGGGTTGCAGCTGGAAGGGCATCCGCTGCGTAAAACATATGTAGGGACTAAGCCGAAAAGAAAATGAATGAATGAATGATCAAGCATGTAATGAACTTTCACAATAATATACTTAAAGTACACCAAGTATACAATAAGTTGTTGCAATTAAGCTTAAAAAAGTACACTTAATAGACTAAATGTTATGAGTTGCTATAATTTAATTTCAATTAAAATATACCTAGCACAAAATTATACTGTAGCTTTACTGACAATTAGTCTGACTGTATGTATATTTAATAGGCCACTCAATCAAAAGAGTAAAAACCAAGTTTAAAGCCAAGTAATATATGTATAAGCCAAGTATAAAAAAGGGAAAAAGTGAAAATCGTGACATGTGACCAAGTATGATGACCCCTATACTCGGTAATTTTGTGGAGCTATTGCTGCAGTGCCCTGCGAGCAGTTGGGGAATTGGTGCCTTGCTTAAGGGACTTACCTCAGCCATGGCATTGAGGGTGGTGAGAGCTCTAATGTTGCAAGTTATTGGATTATTCACTTCCACCACCTACAATCCCTGCCAGTTCCGGGACTTGAACCTGCAGCAATCACATGTCCAACTCTCTAAGCATTAGGCCACGACTGCCCCATACTCAGATACATAGTATACTTAGAATATGTCATTTAAAATGTAAGTATTTAAATAAAAAGTATAGGCTATTATACCAAGACTTTTGCCACGTTAGGTTAAATCACTTTATTTCTATAGCACTTTTACAATCAAAGCAGCTTAACATACAGTAGATGAAGGAAAGAGAATAAAAAGCCATAACAATATTTCAGATTTTTGAAACATAATGCTGCTGTAGTTTTAGTCTAATTAAAATGTATTAAGTTCAGTTCAGCAGAATACACGTCACTGTTGAAGTTAGATGCAGTTTATTTCAGATCAGTGTAATGCAAATATCACTGTTGAAGGACAATCCACTGAAAAGTAGTAAGTATAAGTCAAGTATACTTAAATGCAATATTAATTATATTTCTCCGAAGTACCTAAAGTACATTTTAGAGTAGTACATAAAGGTAGACAAAAAGTATACTTTGTTATTCATAGTTTAAAAGAAGTATACAAATAGTACACTTGAATAAACCTCTTTTTCTTAAAGGACAGGGCATCTAAAATATATTTTCAAGGACTTGAGTAAGGTATATTACGCTTTTGGAAATTTTTCATATCCAAAACTTTATCACATGATCTTATTTTATACTTTGATACACATTTCAATACACAAAAAATACATAATAAAGAACATTTTTGTTTGTTTAATTGTTTAATAAAACAATTAATTAATAGTTTCAATAGTATCAATTAGTTTGTGATGTTTAATTAATTCATTGTGTAAACCTCAGGTGCTGTGGTGGCCAAGAAAAAGATGATGAAGAAATATGGCTGGTACAAGCATAGTGAAGATGGAGGTACTGAACAGTTTCTCTCAGATGTTCGTATGTAGCAAAAGCATAACTAAATTATAGATTGTATTTTTTTTATTACATATATACACTATTTTATTTATACAGAATCCGATTCTGATTCGGAGTTTGAAGCATTCCTGGATGATGACAATGGCTGCTGTGCTTCCATAATGTAAGTACAACATTCATATTGTCATTTCACATATTCTGAAAAAAATAGCCGAGGAATTAACAGAGGATTAATCCAGACACTTTCTTTTTCTTCAGGGCACGACTGATGGCTATAAGTTTCTGGTAAGTGTTTAAGAAATTGCTGGCAAAACTGAGCTTACACTTCTCATGCTGAGCAGTTGAGGACCAGCAAACTAGCATTTTTCAGGAGGGATGTTACAAGACCAAAAATGTTTTTTAGGAATCATTTTACATTCTTAATGTTTTCAGTTTGCACTTGCAATTGTTACTTATTGTTCTCATCCTCAGTGAGCAACTGTACCACTTGAATGTAGTCATGAGGAAGAACTGTCGGGTTGCAGTCAAATCCACCAATTTCTACTGGCTGGTGCTACTACTAGTGTTCCTCAACACTGCTGCCAGCGCTTCTGAACATTATGGCCAGCCCAAGTGGCTCACTGACATACAGGGTGTGTGCGACCCTACAGTATTACCAGAGGGTTTGCCTTTATTAACATAATGTCCGTGTTTTAAATGTTGTCTCTTTAATGTGTCAGAACGAGCAAATAAGATCCTTCTGGCTCTGTTTACACTGGAGATGCTGATGAAGATCTACAGCTTCGGATTTCAGATCTACTTCATGGCACTCTTCAATCGTTTTGATTGTTTCGTGGTGTGTGGTGGAATTCTGGAGACTGTACTGGTGGAAATGAATTTGATCCCACCCATTGGAATCTCTGTGCTGCGTTGTGTCCGTCTGCTCCGTATCTTCAAAGTCACAAGGTGATTCAACTCAAAAGTGTATCCAGCTCTGTGAAATGACAACACAGTTAAAAGAAGAGAAACTTGTGAGATATGTGAACTTGTGAGATTTTATAACTTGTCTATATCAGTTGATTTCAAAATAATTATAAAGACATTCAGTTAAAATTTTCGGTCACTGTTAGAGTTTTTAATCAATGTTTTAACTATAATATTTGCTACATTGACGCTCTGTCAGGTTATTGTATGTAATTTATTTGTTCGCCTGTCATTTTGTCATTTTTATTTGTTTTATTTTTCTTTTCTTTAATATGATAGCTTTTTATTTCATTTTATTTCAGTTTAAGATTCAGTACATCTGTTAAATGAAATAAACATAGCCTTTTTTTCTTTTTTATCTGAAATAGTTTTATTTCAGATTTTTTAAAAAAAGTATGTTGTTAAGTATTAAAAATGTAGATTTATTTAATAGATTTATTTAATAATGACAACCCCGGTAATGCATTTTTGAAAGTCACGTTTATTTTCAGGAGTCGTTGAATGTGCTGAATTTGCTGACATTTCTTTTTAGACACTGGGCTGCCCTCTCAGACTTGGTGGGCTCTTTGCTGAACTCTATGAAGGCCATTTGCTCCCTGCTGCTGCTGCTATTCCTCTTCCTCATTATTTTCGCTCTCCTGGGAATGCAGCTTTTTGGTGGAAAATTCAACTTTGATGAGACTCAAATGAAAAGAAGCACCTTTGACTCTTTTCCATCTGCCTTACTCACCTGTTTCCAGGTAATTGCATCTATTACTAAGCAGTGTTACTTTTTGCAGTATTTTTACAGTTATTTTGACAATGTGTAAGTAGCGAAGCTAAACAGATTTTGAGTGTACATTTAGATTAAGGACTGCTTTGTTAAAGCAAATAAAATTATTTAATGTGATTTCTGTATAATTTTGGTATAATCAGTATTGCAATTATAAATTAAATAATTTAATAAAGTTTTTTATTATTAAACACAACAAAATATTATAAAAATATCAATTTGATGATATTTAATATATTTTAAATGTATTTAATATATTTAAAAAAAAATGCACTGTTTGAAGATCACTACAAATGCACATTCAATACAATTAAAGGGTTAGTTCACACCAAAAATAATCAGCAATCATTTACTCATCCTTCTGGCATTCCAAGGTTATAGCAAATTTATTGATCTTTGGGAAAACAAATGAGGATAATCAAATCAGTCATGAAAGAAATTTAAACCAGGAAAATTGGCTGGAATTATTTTCTTCATTTTTTCAGATTTTTTTTATTTTAAAAATGACAACTAATTAAATAAAAAATTATGGGCAATAGATTATGACTAATTCTATTTTAATTATTTTTTGACATCTGGACATTGTAAATGAGGCAATAAGAAAGTCTAACCTCTCATTGATATACATTTATCTTTGGTGACGATGTCTGTGGGTGAGCATGTCCTCACCATTAAAAAACGTTCTTTTCATTTTATAATGCCATCTTATTGTTCATCATAGTAAGTCATTTAAAATAAAGGCGTATGACAGCTATGAGCAGAATTCTGGAACTCTGACCAATGTGAGGACAGTTTAAAAACAATGTTGTGTGGCAGCAAATGCAACAACAATAAAAAGCAACTTGTAGCAAATTTAAGCACCCTCTTTAGGTGATGTGAAATGTTTTATTTTGTTGTTGTTTTTTTACCTTATGTGCATCTAAACCTATCTTAGGTGACTTCCTTAGACACTATAGAAATTAGACATCTTTATAATAGCAAACTAGTGGCACTTAAAGTGTTTGCCTATTTCCATTTTTTTTATTAGTAATAGCTTTAATGATGATGCTTTACAGTGCATGCAGTATTTAGTAAAGTTGGAAAAATAAAGTTTTGCAATAGTTTATAGTAGTTTGTACAGAAAAGGGAGATCTACTGTAGACTGAACCTTTTACTTATGTAGATCCTAACAGGAGAGGACTGGAACTCCGTCATGTATGACGGCATCATGGCATACGGTGGACCAGTGTTTCCCAATATGATTGTCTGCATTTACTTTGTCATTCTCTTCGTCTGTGGTAACTGTATCTTTTCAGAAATTATAGGAAAGTACATTTTATCTATAATCTCCACATTTTCATATCCATTAACCTGTCCATGTTGCCATTCTTGTATTTGGTGTTTTGTTTGTGCTCCTTGACTTACTTTGTCATCCAGACATCTTGCTGAATGTCTTCTTGGCTATTGCTGTGGACAACTTGGCTGGAGATGGTGGCAAAAAGAAAAAAGAGTAGGCAATGCCAACACATACAGGAGTTGAGCCAAATGTGCAGATCTTTGTTATTGTCATGCCCTCACAGATATAGAGCTCAGTTTGGTTGTTCCTGTTTTAAAGAGAGAAAAAAGAAGAGGAGGAGGAATGGGAAGATGATGATGAAAGAGAGGAAGATGATGCTGGGGTAGGAAACCTGCTATTACTCTATCTCCTTTTTAAAGCATTTGTGACACATTTAACTGTAATGCAACAAATTTCAGAGTATAATAAAATGTTAAGCAGGAACTAATGCGGGACAGGAATGGATTTTACTCATTAGTATTTGAAAAGCAGGATAGGATATTGGAAATATTTTTCAGTGGATAAAGTAAAGGTTATTTGATGAATGATGAATAGTGATTATGTATTTTACGATCAATGATTTGGATTTTATTAATTTTATTAATTGATGAATATCAAGTTACATTTCTATAATAGTTATTATAACCTATATAGCCTGTATTGTAGTTATCCTTGCTTTCCTCTGAGGTGTGTGAAATGCTGGATTTCTAAATTAAGGAACTTCTTCTTCTCCTGAGCCATTTGAGTTTTTAACATGTAGCAAGAGACCAGTCTCTTCCATCTCACAGAAGAGTTGGAATGAATTTCTTCATCTCAAGAAAGACCTGTTTTCCTCAAAATGGACTTGACAATAAACGCTTTGAATCCTTTTAACATATTTCGTCTTATTCAGAATGAAATGGACGATTGGGAAGAGAATGAAGAGCTGAGAGCAATTGAAGGGCTTGAAGGTAAATTCTCTCCACTTCAGGTCTATGTCAGTTGATTCATGTGTTTAATATTATTATTTATTGAATTAATTAAAATCTTCATGATCATTAAAGGTATAGGCACTCCAATGAAAGTCGAAAGTTTCCAACCCAAAGAGAAAATTGTGCCTATTCCTGATGGAAGTTCCTTTTTTGTCCTTGGAAAGAAAAACTGGTATGTGCGTGTGTTTGTGTGTGGGTGTGGGTCTGTGTGTGTGGGTGTGTGTGTGTGTGTGTGTGTGTGTGTGCGTGTGCGTGCGTGTGCGCGTGCACGTGCAGGTTTATTTGTTTTACAGGGACATGAAGTTGTATAATGACATGGGTATGACCTAGCTGTACTTAATTAAGGTGGTTTACAGGCACAAGACAGGTGTGTCCCAGTAAACTTAATAGAAAATCTTAATAGAGTACAATTAGGTCATACCCATGTCATCATGTAATTCAAAAATCTTAAAAATGAAAAGATCTTAAAATCATACTTGACGAGGTCTTTTGACATCCAAAATTTGATTTACTGGTAGAGCCAATAAAATACAGTAAACATAGAGTAAAACATATTATGCCTATGGAGTGTCCCTATAAAACATGTATATAATTATGTGTGTGTATGTGTAGAACTTCAGTTCTCAAAAAGTTTAAACCTTTTGTAAAATGCATTGAAATCAATAATGTTGATTTGTTATCTATATTTATAGTTTATTTAATGCCAAATGTACAAAGAAAAGATTTACAGTGGTTGCACTGAAAAGCTTGTATTTTGCAATTATAAATATCTTTAGATTTTGATTGATGAAAAAGTCGTTAGTCCAAAAAGGTTGAGACAGAAGCAAACTCTAAGTTTATAGAATATTTAAATCTAACAATTCTGAAGCAATAATTTTTACTCAGGTTAAATGGTAAACTGGCAATTTTTTGTTTCCTTATGAAATGAGTGTCTCAGTATTTGCAAGCAACACTGTTTTATGGCTCATCATTTTGAGGTAATTGCAAATAATTTAGGTCTTTTGTTTAGAGCAAGGCAGGAAGCCTCATCATTGCAATTCTGTAAAATGGATAAAGAGAAAAAACAAATCATATATTTTCGATTTCATGCATTTTACTAAACATTCCAAATGTATGTATGTGTTATATGTATATATAATGTACATATTTTTATTATTACAAATATGCCTTCTAATAATGATCATTTTTCACTTAGTCTCAGAGTCGCCTGCCACAACCTCATTCATCATCAATACTTCACCAACTTCATCCTCATCTTCATTATACTTAGTAGTTTTTCCTTGGCTGCTGAAGACCCAATCAAAACACATTCTGTCAGGAATGTTGTAAGTTCTTATACCTCTATATGAACCCCCAAAAATGCTATACTATAGCATTTGACAGACTTGATAGATGCTGTGTCCCTGCTAGCTAATGTTTCTAAGAACACAGTAGTTCCTGTTATTCCCAAACACCATTCCTATTGAGAATAACTGTTGTATGATCTTGTATAAAACAAAAATTTAACCAAATAGATGGTTGAAACTTTTGAAGACTCATATTTCTGACCTAAAGTTAATGACCTTGTTTTACATGAAGATTTATAATTTGCCTGAATTCAGTAGCACAAATATAATTATATGAAAACTACACTGTAAAGAGTGTTAACCAGCTATTGGCCAATTGTTGCCTTCAGAAATATTTAGTCCATAGAATTGTTTTTGCCTTTAAGAGAACCATTTAATTTAAATGTGACTTGTTTAGGTAACCTTTTTTCCCAAAATGTAAATATATATGCAAAATGTATTACTAAAATATACCAAGACAATGGCTATACTCATGATTGCTGTTTGTCTGTTCTGTGATAGATGCTGGGCTATGCTGACTACGTCTTTACCACAGTTTTCACTATTGAGATAATGTTGAAGGTAAACTATGGATCGTTCCATGTATAATAAAATCCATATTGCCCCATATGTTTCATTATTTATACGGTACATGCCCATTAGCTGGAGTCATCTGTAGCCATCTGTTTTATCTCTTCTGAAAAGGAGTTGCTTGTACTCATATCCAAACTATAGAACCTAGCTGTCTGAGCTTTAAGTTTCAACAATAAATTCATTTCTGTCACTATGGAGGCTAATGCTGAAAGTCGAGTCTGCCCAGTTATATTTCTTGCATAAGTTTTTGATTCCCTTTATGGCTGAGAATGTGAACTCAACAGAAGCAGTGTAGGGGCCAAATGCCAAATAAGTGTCCAGCTGCTTCATGTTCTGACCCTTATTCTCTGCTAAAATAAATCAAGTACATCAGTGGTATTTTTGCCTTCAAATTCAGTCATGTCATACATTACAGTCAGGCTGTGCTCAAATGAGACATATTGAATAGTGTTTTCTGTGTTAACTTTGAGAAGGCAGTATGTTGTTATTTTTTCTAATATGTGAGGGAGAGGCCTCACAGTGGCGCAGTGGGTAGCACGTTCACCTCACAGCAAGAAGGTCGCTGATCGCTGGTTCGAGCCTCGGCTGGGTCAGTTGACGTTTCTGTGTGGAGTTTGCATGTTCTCCCTGTGTTGGCGTGGGTTTCCTCCGGGTGCTCCGGTTTCCCCCACAAGTCCAAAGACATGCGGTATAGGTGAATTGGGTAAGCTAAATTGTCCGTAGTGCATGAGTGTGAATGAGTGTGTATGGATGTTTCCCAGAGATGGGTTGCA
>CAIGQW010041913.1:0-13417 GCA_903798125.1 Danio choprae
ATATATATATCATATGACACTCATAATAAGCAGAATGGGATAAAGTAACAAATCTAATGTTCAATCAAATCTGAAAACAAATCTAAATCTAAGAAAAAGTCCTCAAGATTATGGAAACCAATTTAAAAAATACAATAGAGTAAACGAACTGTGCTTTAAGCATCTTCACTGCAAGTATTCAACTTGACTTATGTTTCTTATTAAAGCTTCAAAAGTCCTTCAGTCAAGAGCAGTGAGTGATTTTGTGGTTTTCCTTTGTTGTTTGATTTGATTGATAAGCACAGAAATTGTTATTTAATTAATTCCACATTCCTAGTCTGAAAAGTAAGTTAATTACTGGATATTTAATGAAATATCAAGGCATTTTAATTATTACAATTTAAAAGTGCTTTTCTGCATTTATTTTCTATTGCCATTAATTTGTCTCTTAATTTTTTTTTCTTAAGCATAAGCATATGAGAAACATTCTTTACTTGTATATATGGAATGTTTCAGCAAAATATATTTGCATGACAAATTTTTTATTTATTCAATTGTTCTTGAATTGATTTAAACAGAACTGTTTGATTTGTGTACATTATAAGTAACTAATAAATTACAATTACATTTCAATTAAAGATGAAAATGAGTCCCTACTTTTTTCTGTGGAAAAGTAATTTAATTACTAATTACACCCAACACTGCTTGCTGTTATGTACTGTTGTGCCAAAGTTAGCTGCTACTGTGCATTCTCACAAATCTCACATGACTTTAAACCTGAGGCTGTCAAAGTCATCTTGTAGTGCCAACAGATGCATACACCACAACATCCTCTTCCTTTTTGGCAGTCTGTAAAAAAATTTAAATAAATAAATTATATATACATACATGCATGCATACATACATACATACATGCATACATACACACACACACACACACACACACACTACTGGTCAAATGTTTGGGTCAGTTTTTATATCATGTTTTTTTTTTTAAAGAAAATGATACTGTTCATCAAGGCGGCATTTATTAAATAATAAAAAAAAGTTAAATTGTTAAATATTTATTAACATTTTAAATAACTGCTTTCTTATTGTATGTAGTTTTATTACTCCAGTCTGTATAGCTTTTATTACCATTAATAATAATAATAATAATAATAATAATTAATATTAGAGTGATTTCTGAAGGATCATGTGACTCTGAAGACTGGAGTAATGAAGCTGAAAATTCATCATTAAAATCACTGGAATAAATGATTAAATTATATGATAAACTCCTTTTGAACAGTTAATTTATAGTGCAATAACACTTCACAATTTTACAATTTGTACTGTATTTTTGATTAAATAAATGCAGCCTTGGTGAGCAGGAGAAGCTTATTTTAAAACATTTAAAAATCCTACTGACCCCAAACTTTTTACCGGTTGTGTGTGTGTCTGTGTGTGTGTGTGTGTGTGTGCGTGCGCGCGTGCGTGTGTGTGCGACACTTTTATCCAAAATTAGTTAATTATTAAAAGCAATAAAATCTACTAACAATTACAAAGCGTATATACTGAGCCAAATTCCAGTAAGTTCATCTGAACTGAATCTGAAATTTCCCCTGACCGTCTTGAGAGCCTGCGGCCTGCATGTTATTTATACCAAATTTGTTTCTAAAGCAATGGAGAATCTCGTGCCAGTTGAGTATCACATAAACCGTTAAAACTGTCCAACAAGAAGCTTGATTTCAGGAAATGAATGCAAAGATTTATGTTGGCTTGCATGTTTAAAAACGTGAGAGAGATTGACCGTAAGATGAGAAACAAAGAGAGAGATTGTGCTTTTATAAAGCCGGTGTCGAATCAGTGCTATAATACAACCTAAAAGAAAACTGCTAACTTCCAAGAAGAATTGTGTGTCCAGGACAAGAGGGACAATGCTCAACTTTTAACCAATTCTAACAATACATTGTTATAAGAGCACAATACTGATTAGTGTGACTAAATACTGCAATAATTAGAAAAATATACATTCTACAAGCTGTGTGTTCACAAGCAGCTCATAATCCTGTGGTTTCAGCGTCTTGGCACAGCTCAGTTTGCAGTAAAAAACTAAAGAAACATTGCTTAACTTTCTGTTAGTTTCTGTTATTTTGGGTCGCTGTGAGAAAGATTAACCATGACACATGAGAAACAGAAAGTATTTGCTTTTACAAAGCTAGAGTCAAATCAGTTTCATAATAAAGTTGCTTTTATACTACAAATACAACAATATAAAAGTCAAATCGGATCAGACTTCAGTACGAAACAAGTACAGTTTTGTGGGTGTCTCTATTTAATTTCTATATATCGTCCATATATGTTGTTGGGTCCTAAAAATACATTTATTAATTGGGTAAAACCAAATACTGCCTGCTGCCTTTTTTGTGGATATATTTGTACATTTTATAAATTAAACGCGTATCCTAATTAATTGTATTTGTATTTGAGCAGTACTAGTAAAATGATCTAAAGGCATTTAATGGATGCAGATGGTACAGTAAGTAATATTTGGGCATACATAGCATATATTCACTGTATTTTAGCCTTCAAACTGCACATTGAGCCGGATGTGGATTTAATTTTTAATTACATCATTTTTTACTTTATTTGCAAAATAATATATTAAATAATAAGAATATGATCGTTTCAGCCCTGTCATACAATCACGCAACTATAAATCTGGCTTATTGCTACTGACTGTCGATAAAAATGTGCAAATAAATAAATGATCTTACCGATTTCTGTGCTTTTCTTTTGTAGAAAGTTGGATCTGCATAAGTGATCTCTCTTTCTCTAGCTGTTTAATGCAAATAAATGACATCAAGTTTGTGTAATATATACAGTTTAAATGTTGTATTCGTAATAATACATTTTAATGCTTACATTGATCAGTTTTCCTGCATTTTCTGCAGATCCAGAAGATCAAGACAACCCCAGCAACGACGAACAGAAATCCAGCAGCAGAGATCAACACTATCAAAGAGACTGTAAAAGGCTGTCTGTCCACTGCTGGAAGGATGAAGAAGAGTACATGTCAGTCTAATCTACAGCTAAATATAGCAAGTCATTAAATAAATGTATATATGTCATACCTTCTTCACATGGTTGACAGAGTGTGTTGGTGTCCAGATGTGTGGTCTGGTTGCTGATGGTGTTGTTGATCACACAGCTGTAGGTGTTTTTATCCTGATATTCCACCTCCAGAGGTAGAGAGAGACTGATGCTGAGATCAGACACACTGATGCTGGACAATAAACTGTTTCCTTTGTACCAGGAGAGACTCACAGCACTCACATTCACCACTGAACACAACACTGAACAATACTGCACTGATGAAGATGAGGAGGAAGAACAGTCTCTGATGAGGACAGGAACAGACAGACGAGCTGGAAAATGTTAGAAATGTCCAAATAGATAATATTATTAGCAAGAGTGAATTAATGCGTTGAGTGAGAGTTTGTGATGTCATTCAGTTGGTGTTTATTGAGATTAAAATTTTTCAAAATCTAAATTAGTCTAGTTCCAACCTAACTAGGTAATTAGGTAAATAAATAAAGGGATTCAGTGGGCTAAAATGTTGTGTGTGTGCAGCTGAAGTTTTATCATAAAAAAATATGTTTATAGTTAAAATAAAAAAAAAGAAATCAATATTGAACATACCATAAACAGTGATGCTGAAACTCTTGCTCAGGCTGTTGGTCTGTAGTTTATAATCTCCAGCATGTTCTGTTGTGGTGTTTGTGATGGTCAGAGATGCAGTTTGATGATCCACCTTCAGTCTGTGTCTGAATCTCCCATCAAGAACTTCTTCATATACAGTGAGTCTGTTGGTTATTACAATGATTTCTGCTATTAAAGTGTCTTTAGCTCCAAACCTCCACTGAATCAGATCATCACCTGTCAGTTCAGTAAGACCAGTGTGTAAAGTGACTGAATCTCCCTCCGTCACTGACACTGACTCTCCAAACACACCTGGAAAAAAGAGAGTTGGTCAAAAAGATCATGAGTATTAAAAAATGTTAATAAAATTCTGTTGTTATTAAATACATTATAATAATAACAGTATTATTATTTAAATCTCTCTCTCTCTGTATGTGCGTGTGTGTGTGTGTATATATATATATATATATATATATATAAATACAAGTTACATAATTATAACTTACCAGCCAGTTGCCACAAACTCAAGAATAATAAAACAACAATTTGAACCATTTTCTTAGACCACTGAGGACTGGGACTTCTAAAAGCAGACTGTTGACTGCATGTGTATCCACCCCAACTGACTTGCTATCCTTCCGTTGACATGCACTAGCAGTGATCACGCATAGTAGCTACTTATTAATTTAGCTATATATATATATATGTAATTATACACACACACTGTAGTCAACATTATTTATTGAATTATTGAATAGTTTTATGGCAACTTTGATGGAACATTTAGATCAACTTTAAATGCTGACTACTGTAGATATAAATTCGGATTGTCCGTGCCATCCAAAATTCCGTTTGTGGGGCAGCATATAGATGCATAATAATTAACCTATAAACACAGCTTAGAGCCCAAAGTATGTACTCTCTAGTAAATTCTTGACACTGACTGAATGATAAATAATTCTCAGACAATATACAAATTTAGTCCATGACCCTTTACATACTCCAGCGCCTCCTAGCTGGGACTTTACATTGTTCTGATGATCTGTACTTACTACGTCAGAACCCAAATACAGATCTGTATTAATCTACTTTCACTTTCATTAACCAGCTTCATCGCGCGAAATAGTAGCCTACTAAGAAATAGCCATTACTGTATTTTCATCTGGCTAAATAAGTTACAGCTGTCTTTTTCATTTAAATATTTTTTCAATCATTTTTCTAACTTTAGTTCTACCCTAAACTCTAAAAACAGCGTAACTTGACGCATTGAGGGCGGTGTTTTCAACCGAGGCAGGAAAAGAAGGACACCATTACAGATTCATTCACAGCAGACCGACAACTGTCCGACAGATTTAACCTCTGCAGAGAAATGGAGAGATGGTGTTTTGCGCCCATTCTGGTTTGTGTGCTCATTCGTGGTAAGAAATGTGTTTGTTTTTTGTGCAGTTTCAGACCTTTGTATTTTAAATATTACAAAGCGCAGTTTTGTTGAAAATCAACGTTGCATTTCCCATCAAACCTTGTTTATTTGTTCGGGGTTTTTTTGTATTCGGTGCCGTTTTAAATGTAGTAATATTTTGTTCGATTTTATACATCCACGACTGCGCTATTAGTTTTAGTTCTGCTTCTGTAGAAAATGGCGGACAATTGTGATGCAGTTTCATCAGTTTCAAGACTTGTGATTGTTCTGTCGTTCTCCAACAAATATGTTCTATTCCTGTCTTTCATGATGATCCGTTTTTACCATGAAGCGGTAAAAATGAAGTTGCATGAAGTTTTCCACTGTAAATTTAGTTTAACGTTTGACATCGTAAGATTCGGTTTCACTTCACCGACCATTTCTTGGTTTGACCTCAAATCCAACCAGTCAACCAACTTATTAGTACACAAGACTTATTTAAGTTATTATTATTATTTAAATTTATTTTATTATTTATTATTATTAACATTATTATTTTTTACAAACGTGTCGTTTAGCCCTAAATTAATTAAATATATGCCATTAATGGTGAAATGTTCCAGCATATAAACAAGCTTTGTTTGTGGGTTATACATTTTACATTCATTCATTTTCTTTTTGGCTTAGTCCCTTTATTAATCAGGGGTCGCCACAGCAGAATGAACCACCAACTTATCCGGCATATGTTCTACGCAGCGGATGCCCTTCCTGCAGGGAAACATCCATAGACACTCATTCACACTCATACACTACAGACAATTTAGCTTATTCAATTCACCTATACCGCATGTCTTTAGACTTGTGAGGGAAACCAGAGCACCCGGAGGAAACCCACGCAAACATGGGGAGAACATGCAAACTCCACACAGAAATGCCAACTGGCCCAGCCGAGGCTCGAACCAGCGACCTTCTTGCTGTGAGGTGATTGTGCTACCCACTGCACCACCGTGCTGCCCTACATTTTCATTCATTCATTCATTTTCTTTTCGGCTTAGTCCCTTTATTAATCTGGGGTCGCCACAGCGGAATGAACCGCCAACTTATCCAGCATATGTTTTACAAAGCGGATGCCCTTCCAGCTGCAACCCATCACTGGGAAACACCCATACACTTCCATGCACACACATACACTACGGACAATTTAGCTTACCCAATTCACCTATACCACATGTTTTTGGACTTGTGGGGGAAACCGGAGCACCCGGAGGTCCACACAGAAATGCCAACTGACGCAGCCAGGGCTCGATCCTGCGACCTTCTTGCTGTGAGGCGATTGTGCTACCCACTGCGCCACCGTGCTGCCCTACATTTTACATATTTTTTCTAAATATTAAAAGTGCATATGCTGTACTGCAGGCTAAATGTATTAAAATCATAAAATTTGTCTTTAGTATATAAAAACAGGCTTTTATAGGCTTTTTCTTTTACTGTTTCATATAAAAATGTAATGTATACTTCATTTAAATTCACTTTAAACACTGAAGGTATCAAACCTACTGCAAATTGCTAGATATTGTTTCTTGTAATAAACAAGGCCTTTATTAGAGCTTTTTCTTTTCATTTTTATATATAATTCATTCATTCATCCATTTTCTTTTCGGCTTAGTCCCTTTATTAATCTGGGGTCGCCACACCGGAATGAACCGCCAACTTATCCAGCATATGTTTTACACAGCGGATGCCCTTCCAGCCGCAACCCATCTCTGGGAAACATCCATACACACTCACTCATTCACACACACACACACACACACACACTACAGACAATTTAGCTTACCCAATTCACCTATACCGCATGTCTTTGGACTTGTGGGGGAAACCGGAGCACCCGGAGGAAACCCACGCAAACACGGGGAGAACATGCAAACTCCACACAGAAATGCCAACTGACCCAGCCGAGGCTCGAACCAGCGACCTTCTTGCTGTGAGGCAAATGTGCTATCCACTCCGCCACCGTGCTGCCGTTTATATATAATATAATAATATAAAACTTCTTTTAAATATTGCCTTGTGCGCTAAAAGGAACTAGAAAAGTAAAGTTCGTAGACAAATTTTAAGATGACTTGAGTGAAAATAAGTTCTAAAAAGACAATTAAGCCTTAGCCTTGTGTGGTATCTGAGTTGGTTTGAGCTCAAACTATAAAATGAACATAGTTTAATGAGTGTCAAACCAAATGTCTAATCAGGGTGAAATGTTAACTTTCTTTTCAGAAGTACACAGGGAATGGCCTATATCAGTTAATTAAAATGCTCTCCATTGTAATCATTTTTGTAATATTTACTTAACTGTTCATGTGTGTCTGCAGGTGTGGTTGGTGAAGAGATGTCAGAGATGGAGGGAAAATCTTTCACTCTACACACTAATGTAGCCAAACAAAAACATGACACGATGCTGTGGTATTTCAATGGCATCTGCATTGCTATGATCAATGGAAATGGCAATAGTAGCTGTCTGTATTATGGTGAAAGCGAGAGATTCAGAGACAAACTAGATATACTGGACCATGATAGTGGATCTCTGACCATCACACACATCACATCTGAACATGCTGGACTTTATGAAGCACAGATCATCATAAGGGAGAACAAGGGAAAAACCATCAGCATTGACGGAGCTCCAAAATGTAACCCCACTAAAATCATCAGAAAAAACATAAACCTTGGCAAACTCATAAGAACAGTCCGTTTGTCAATCAGGGGTGAGTCATTCAATCTCATTTACCCCGAAGTGTTTTTTACAAACTAATTCCTATAAACGGCTGTTTTGTCCATGTGAACCTCAAAACTGCTTTTCTGATTCGGTAAAAGCCAGCGGATTCTGCACAGTTGTTTTGTAAATAATTCCACTGTTTATTGAAAATGTTCTGTTGAAAATGATATGCAAAAGTACAGCAGATTTATTTTTGTTTGCTTTTCAAATGTTTTTGAAAATAATTGTTGTGATTTATCAACTGGGGGAGTGATGATATGATGGTTTAATGAAATCTTTACTCTAGACCCGGGGGTATTTTTCTGTAAATTATTTTTCTGACGTCATGGACACATACATCACCTTGTTATCTAATGTGGGCATTGCAGAAGGTTTTAATGACTTTGGGATTTTTTGTTTGTTTGTTTGTTTGTTTTTACAGCTAGTCATACCTAACCCAGTAGAAAACCTGCCTTTTAAAATGATTCCATTTGCTTAATACTGTTTTTACCAATGAGAACTTCAGTAAATACAGGTTTTATAGAGTTTTGTCAGATATATGTAACATCTGGCTATACATTTGTCCTCATTGTGTTTAGGTAGTACACAAGATGCCAGTGTCATTGAGTGGGTTACGTGGTGGTCTTTGTTGTGCTCACACAAACTAAACTCCATTTGTGTCTCCTGGTGGTGTTTGCTGCAGATGAAGTGACCTTGGACGAGGGAGAAACTCTGACTCTTAACACTGGTTTGCCCAAAGAACAACATAATGAAATACTGTGGTATTTTAATGGCATCCGCATCGCTTTCTTTGATGGATTGTTCTGTCTGCATGATGGTGAAGGCGAGAGATTCAGAAACAGACTGGAGAATAAGTCTAGATCTCTGTACATCAAAAAAATCACATCTGAACATGCTGGATTGTATGAAGCTTGGATCATCAGAAGTGAGGGCAAAGGCAAAAACAGCAACTTGAGCGGAGACTCAAAGTGCAACAGTGCTGAAATCATCAGAAATAAAAGTGATCTTTTTGAACTCATAAAAACAGTCAGAGTGACAGTCAGAGGTGAGTTATTCGATGGCATTTACTTCTAAGTACTTTAAGTATTTACTAAAAGTAATTTAACAAACTAAATAATATAAACGGGGGGTTCCCGGTAGCGCAGTGGGTAACGCAATCGCCTCACAGCAACAAGGTCGCTGGTTCGAGCCTCGGCTGGGTCAGTTGGCATTTCTGTGTGGAGTTTGCATGTTCTCCTAGTGTTTGCGTGGGTTTCCTCCGGGTGCTCCGGTGTCCCCCACAGTCCAAAAACATGCGCTATAGGTGAATTGAATAAGCTAAATTGTCCGTAGTGTATGTGTGTGAATGAGTTTGTATGTTTCCTAGTGATGGGTTGCAGCTGGAAGGGCATCCGCTGCGTAAAACATATGCTGGATAAGTTGGCGGTTCATTCCGCTGTGGCGACCCCAGATTAATAAAGCGACTAAGTCGAAAATGAATGAATGAATAATATTTAAAAAAATAATTAATTAACTGTTTAAATGTTCAAAGGCATCATATCAGCATAACCTGTGTTTGATCAATTTTACTCCACAAACTCATTTCTTTCACACTGCATTCAAATCCTCTTATCAGGATCTTATAAGGGTCATGTGACACTGAAGACTGGAGTAATGATGAAACTTCAGATTTGCATCACAGGAATGAGTTACAATTTAAAATATATTGATATAGAAAACAGTTTCTATAAATTTAAATAAACAAAATATAAACTATCTAGAATTTGGAATAATCCCTACATTTAATAGAGAATATGCCCTTCATGTCTCCACATCAGATCTGTAAAGGAGTTCATAAAGAGGAATGTATCCAGATTGACTCACACTGATGTCTGTCTGTTTTTGTCTGTTCCAGATTCAGGTCGGTCTGCAGGTGTTATAGTTGGAATATGTGTTGCTGTTGGGTTTTCTTTTCTGCTGGTGTTTGCTGTAGCTCTATTGCGTAGGCACATTTACCATCCCCAAAAGAAACCCACAGTGGAAGGAGGCAAGTATCATCTACAGATACTATAATGAGAAGAAACATCAGCATCATAGAAGATTAGTGTCTAATTGCCTCTGTGATTTATTATTATTATTTTTTTTCAAAACAGTGATGGAAGTAAACCAAGAAGCGCTTCTGCATCAAGTACGAGGTAAGATTCTGAACTACAGAACAAGATTTTCATCTTTTTTATCCTCATTTCTCCTGCTCTGATTAAACCTCCTGATCCAATTGACTACTGTCAGATAAGCAGATGTACTGAAATTACTACTGTAAACACTGTGTTTTCATACTCTCTATTATATGTATAATCATATTCTCACAGAAGCAGAAAGTAAAGAGATCAGAGAAGACCACAGCAGCATCGGAGTTTAAACTATGGAATATTAATACATATAACAAAGGTTACATCTTTTTTACTTTTTTAAAAATGTATTAACAACCTGTTACTTTCAGCATATATATGTTATGGGCATATTCTTTATTTAGTTATTAATGCTGTTATTTGTATCAGAAGCTACTTTTTAAAAGTCCAATCCCTAAAACCAGCATGTAAAGTTTGGCCTTTTTGCAAGTTACAAAACAAATGGATGTAAAGGAATGAATGCTGTTACTGATTGTACTGTCAAAAACATCATTAATATTATTAAATGATAATAATATTCTAGAATCAGAATTAGAATAGATCATATTATTATCTATTCTGATTATTTTATTATTATAGAATAGATCATATTAAATAGAATAGATAATAATACTCTAGAAGTAATAGACTCTTACTATAGCTCAGAAAGTAGATCATGATACTTGATAATACTCGAAAAAGTGTGCCTTCAATGCAATATGTCACTTCAGATAAAAGCAAAATGTAAGTAGTAGTATGAATAATTATTGTATTGTTGTGCTTCTGTTACTCCTGTATTTCTGAACTCTGTACTTGCTGGACTATTTAAAACAGTTTATACTTGAAGTAAATTTTATACATTATGAAACCGATGATTCATTATTGTTTGTCATTTTCATTTTTTTAAACTGCAATCTTGAAACTCTGCTGTAATTTGAATGCTTTAGAAACCTGAGTGCTTTATAACTTTCGTTTTGGATCTTGTAAAATGATATGTAAATTAGCTTTTTTTAAATAAACAATTGAAATGCTTTAAATGACCGTTGTTTGAGCAAATTACTACTTTACTAAAATACATTTTTATTTTAGATAAGGAATCATGATCATGTTTATATGATGACTGATAAAAAGAAATTTATTACCACAAAATTTAACAAATATTTTTAACACAAGTGTGTGGGTGTTTCCCAGTGATGGGTTGCAGCTGGAAGGGCATCCGCTGCGTAAAACATATGCTGGATAAGTTGGCGGTTCATTCCGCTGTGGCGACCCCAGATTAATAAAGGGACTAAGCGGAAATGAAAATGAATTAATTAATTTTTAACACACAAAATGGCATCAGAATAACAAAAGGGTAAAAAATGACATTGATTAAAAGTGATGATATTGAGTCAAAAGTTAGGAAAAAGTAAACAAGAACAGAACAGAACAAAAAAACTGACACGCATGTAAAACATGCCACTACTGAATATAATGAAATATAGATCTTTTGGCCACTGGATGATCACAACCCATTTCTACAGTCCAGTTTAGAGAACAGCAAAATTCGTTTTTGAGATTAACACTTAGGTTAATAACACAATAGGTTCTCTTTTGCATTTTATTTAACACATTGTAGATCTGAGATCTTTGACCAGAAGAACAACAGCAGCTGCAGCAGCCACGCCCATCAGAGCGGTGACGACCAATCGGAGAACAGGTTCCACAGTGTCACAGCCATGGACGTAAATTTCTGAAAAACAAAATAAGAAATATTTTAATAGTTTTTTTGTGAGTAATATATATATATATATATATATGGCCTCACGGTGGCGCAGTGGATAGCACGTTCGCCTCACAGCAAGAAGGTTGCTGGTTCGAGCCTCGGCTGGGTCAGTTGGCGTTTCTGTGTGGAGTTTGCATGTTCTCCCCGTGTTGGTGTGGGTTTCCTCCGGGTGCTCCGGTTTCCCCCACAAGTCCAAAGACATGCGGTACAGGTGAATTGGGTAGGCTAAATTGTCCGTAGTGTATGAGTGTGAATGGGTGTGTATGGATGTTTCCCAGAGATGGGTTGCAGCTGGAAGGGCATCCGCTGCGTAAAACATATGCTGGATAAGTTGGCGGTTCATTCCGCTGTGGCGACCCCAGATTAATAAAGGGACTAAGCCGAAATGAAAATGAATGAATGAATATATATATATATGCGTTTGAGTGCATAACAGAAGAGTTTGCAAGCTTTGGACACACTACATTATCATTCACGGATCATTAATATGCTTAGTTACGTGCCCTGTTAATCATCTCGACACATCATCCACATTTCTTTCATTTTTAATTACCTACCAAATTGAAGAAGCAGCAGCAGGTTCTGTCATTCATAAATCTTTCATGCAGAGAAATCTCCTCAGGTGTTTGTAGAATTACAAACATGTCTTTATAAAAGTTTAGATTGTTGTTGCAGATGAATTACAAAAAGAGAAAATGCGATTTAAATAGTTCTCAGTAGGTTAGATTTGAATAATTAACAGTCATACAAACATCTATATGTATTTTGTAGTTTATTCTGATACATGTAAAATTTAGGTATTTGGTATTTTATTTTAAAATACATTTCAATGTATTTTTGCCCATCCCTGGTCAGCAGAGTATAGGTTTGGAGGAAGTGAAACTGGGGGTTTAGTGAAGTTTGTAAGAAGGGAAAAGTGGGCCTTTGAGCTGATTAAACCAGAACAGTATGTGGATTTTATCTTCAAAAGTACAGTCTTTATAATGATGAATGTGACTCGAACGCATGTCCATTTTTACAGTGTGATTGGTTTAACCAAAGTGTCTTTCAAGCTGTTATTCATTTGTTTTTAATTGTCTAAGAGCAGGAGTGAACCGAGGTGCAGACAGAATAAATGAAACAGTCCTGATTTTAAGTGGTGCATGATTATTTAGAAGGTTTTCTATAGGTTTCCTTACTTGTCTATAACTTAGCAAATGACCATGGAATAAGCAGAATAATTTGTCAAGTGGTTCTTTGCCTGCACGTTGTGCATTTAAAATACTTTAACGCACTGTTGATTATCCTTTATTAAAAGACGAGTAAATGATGGCAGAAGCTTGTTCATAGTATCTGGCTTCTTTTTTTTTCAGATCAATTTTGATAAAATCAATAAATTAATTAAATTAATTATTTGAACGTTTGATTCTGATTGGCTGATGATCATTCTTAGGTGTATTTTCAGATAAGCGTACAGCTAAAGTAGTTCCGGCAGGTTTGAGTGCACTACACTATGCTTCACCAGATCACCACCTCAGGTGTACATTATATTTCTTGTTCAATGGCCCATTCTCAATTATTCCTTTATCACATATCAAGGCTGCTGTACCGGGCCTCACGGTGGCGCAGTGGATAGCACGTTCGCCTCACAGCAAGAAGGTCGCTGGTTCGAGCCTCGGCTGGGTCAGTTGGCG
>CAIGQW010041972.1:0-13160 GCA_903798125.1 Danio choprae
GTAAAAGAGCAATATTATAATTTATATTATAATTAAAAAATGCCTGTTATAAATATATTTTAAAATGGAAGTTACTCCTGTGATGGCAAAGCTACATTTTAACAGCCATTATTCAAGTCTCTAGTATTACATGATCCTTCAGAAATTCTTCAGTGTGCTTCAGAAACATTTTATTACAAGTCTTATTACTATTAGTTTAGAAAACAGTACTGCTAAATAAATAAGTGTAATGGCAATATAAAGGATTTTTCTCACCATGTCACAGAATCCACAAGAATTGAGTTTGGATGCTGCACTGAGTCTGTCCTTCTTTGACATGTGGACTTTGTCATTGTTAGCGTTGACCTCTGTGAGCGGAGGTGACCCGGTGTCCGTTCACCCTATCGGTGACACATCTTAACAGCCAAGAACATCTTTTCTGCTCCGTCAGCAACACACCATCTGTCACATCGATAGGTCTGTTTAGCAAGAATGGCCTTGTGAAAGCGTCTCTGATTCACTGAGCCCTCAACCGTGTCCCATGAGAGTTTCAGGACATCACACATGGCCAGAATGACCTTCTTACTGTGCCATAGCATGTGTGATGTGTAACCCACTGTTAGTCTCCATCTTTATCTTCCTTTCCTTTACATCAGTTTTGCAGTTTTAAAGGTTTTGAATTTTATGCTGCACTTCTTTTTTTTTCAACAGATCAAATACATTGTACTTATTTGCACACTCACGCACAAACAATCAAATAAAATTTTTAAACAAATTAGTATTAGCAATTTAAAAATATAAAAATAATGTTTTTCAATGCCGTATGTCCTTCTTTCATTTGGAGATCACAAAAAGACATTTAAAAAAAAAAAAGTCCTGCTGATCTTTATCAATATCAGTCAATATCTACCAGCATTACTCTTTTAAAAATATCACAAAAAGGTCTCATGTGGCACATGCTCTATATATTCCAAGTGGTGTACAGCAACAACAAAGTAATTTATTATTATTTTTAGTTAATGCAAATCTACCAGGGCCCTCTATGCACTCAAAGTTAAAAATCGATTCTATGTACATATGGTATATATGCACATGAACTTTCAAAACATCCCAGTTTTAATTTGTAGGGTTTAATATGGAGTTGGCCCACCCTTTGCAGCTACAACAGCTTCAACTGTTCTGAGAAGGCTTTCCAAAAAGTTTAGAAATGTGTTTATTTAAATTTTTGATTGTTTTTCTAAAAGCACATATTTGTGAGGCTCACAATCTCCACTCTAATTCATCACAAAGATGTTCTATCGGGTAGAGGACAGGACTCTGTAGAGGCCAGCCAAGATCTTCCACACCAAACTCGCCTAAAACATTTTGTTTCCCAAACTACACTGCTCAAAAAATAAAGTGAACACTTAGACAACACAATGTAACTGTGTTCCCTTCATTTTTTTGAGCAGTATAAATTGGCTATATTCATTCATTAATTTTCTTAGTCCCTTTATTAATCAGGGGTTGCCACAGTGGAATGAACCGCCAACTTATCCAGCATGTGTTTTACGCGGCAGATGCCCTTCCAGCTGCAACCTATCACTGGGTAACACCCATACACTCTCATTCACACACATACACTATGGACAATTTAGCCTACCCAATTCACCTATAGCACATGTCTGTGGGGGAAACCCACACTAACACAGAGAGAACATGCAAACTCCACACAAAAATGCCAACTGACCCAGCCGAGGCTCGAATCAGCGACCTTCTTGCTGTGAGGTGACAACGCTACCCACTGCGCCACCGCGTCGCCCTATTGGCAAAAAAAAGTCTGAAGAAATGTCAGTATACAAGTGTGAGTAAATTAGTAGCATTTATTTATTTGTTTGTTTGTTGGTTAAACTCTTTTTAAACTCGACAGATTAATGTTTGAAGTTTCTTCATTTTAAACGTCATACAACGTTTACTGGGAATTCATTGAACTTGGATCTATTGTATGCATTAAAAAAGTTTTTTTTTTTGAGTTATAGAACATATTTTATTGTTTGACTAAATGTTACTATCCCCCCCCCCTCCCCCCAGAAATTGGATATTCTCAGTGTGGTTGCCTCAAGTTTTAAAGCTCAACGTTATTTATTTATTTAGTTATTAAGTATGTGTAGTCTCTGTCTACAGTGTTTTTATTTGTTGATTTTTATTTGATGACCATTAGATCTCACCATTGACCATTCGAGTTTAAAATCTGAGAATGTTACACTGGGTTTTCAATGAAGCTGTAAATGAGAAGACCTGGAATATAATGTATTCCAACCAACACATTCCTGCAGAGTAATAAATCTACTCTATTTCATGTCTCTTCAAATTAAAAAATATATAATTATAATATGATTATCCATCTCCAATGACAATCCTATCTATGTTAATGCACAGCAGTAATAACACCTGCCATCATTTCTGCAGGGTTTGTATTGTGATATGGAAATGCAATAGACTCCAGTAGAGCTTTTATTTCACGAACATTTTGCCATCAAAATCTTTGATCAATGTTAATCAGATGCAGGCCCAATAGAACTGAAATGTCATCATTTCACTTGAAGGTTAATTTAAAAACCAGTACATTTAACAAACTCTACTCTTTTCAGTCTAACATCTAAATGTTTTTGGCAGCTGTGAGCCTATTTCCCCAAAGATCTTACAATTCAGCATAGAGTACATCCTCGCTGAAGATTCACCTATTTAAATGCGAACGTTACTTATTTATTTATTTAGACTCAATTTGATGTAGCTTTCTAATAGTACTGTTTATCCCATATGTGACATAAAAAGATCATAATCAGGGCAAATATTTATTGGATGGATAAAGGTTTCTACAGTTCGCAGATGTATTTGAATAATACTTTTTTGTTTTGTAGACCTCCTATTTTACATTCTGGACACTATCTAGCATGCCAAGGGATTTATCTCATAGCTAAACTCCCATCTGAAACTTATGGAGTTGTTTACCACACATCAGATTATATCAGAATAGTTTAAAAATGTGAATACAATATGATCTGGTCTAGTGGTTGAAGAGAAGAATTATATCTCACTTGAGTGTGGAAGTAGGAATGAATCTCAACACTCATCTCTCAGTAAAAAAGATACCATGCATAGTTTTACAAAACAGCATTGTGTCCCCAATTTAATTAATTTTCCAAGGCCAGACCCTCTGTCTTCAGAGAAATAACATCTTAATCTACAGGATAAACAGTTTAGATTACAAAAATATATTTATATTATTATAATTTTTTTAAGGGTTTTGTATGTTCTTTGAAGCATCAAATAGTCTCTGAAACGAGGAGGAAAATTATACAAATGAAGTGATCTTGGGAGTTTATTTATGTGCATATCATGATGCACTTCACTTTGGACAACATGCATTTTAGTTTTCATACACTTTAGATCCCTCAATGCCACCATTTTGACTATTTACAGCCCGTAGATTTTTTTTGTTTATTAAAATACATTTTTAATAATTTGATTATTTTTAGTGCATATTGCTTGTTCTATGATGTGCCTAATGAAATTATTTTGGTCACACCTTATATTTATTGATAAATGTACAAGAATAATTAAATAAAGGAAACTGCTGAATTGTAAGATCTGTATGTAACTTGGTCGTGAATGCTTTTTGTTTAGTATGTGTAATGCTTGGTTGTGTAATAGAATGTAAAGTATATGAGTAGTTAACAAAGGAACATGGCATGAATTTCTTTAAAAAAATGTATTATATTATTTATTTATGTTTTATTAATCACCAGTTCATTTAAAATAAATGTTGCCAATTAAAAAGAAAAAGAACTTGTGAGCAGTAATAAGCAGATTACATGCAAATTGTAGTCTGCGGTGGATTGCAATTTACATGATAAAAAAATACAGTGACATTAGATTATTTTTACACCTTTTATGTAATTTAATTATACTTTTTGATGGCTTGTAAATTATTTTTGACCATAGTTAATTGTTTGTTCATTTGTTTGTTTGTTTGTTTGTATCATATTGAAGTTGAAATACCAAAATGTTTTTTTATAAAAATCTAAATCTTGAAGAGGGGCAGCACGGTGGTGCAGTGGGTAGCACAATCGCCTCACAGCAAGAAAGTCGCTGGTTCGAGCCCCGGCTGGGTCAGTTGACGTTTCTGTGTGGAGTTTGCATGTTCTCCCCGTGTTTGCGTGGGTTTCCTCCGGGTGGTCCGGTTTCCCCCACAAGTCCAAAGACATGCACTATAGGTGAATTGGGTAAGCTAAATTGTAAGTTGGCGGTTCATTCCGCTGTGGCGACCCCAGATTAATAAAGGGACTAAGTTGAAAAGAAAATGAATGAATGAATGATATCTTGAAGACTTTTTATTTATTTATTTATTTATTTTATTTTTCTCTTTCATTTTCTTATTTATTTATTGATTTGATTAGATTTTTTATAATATTTTATTATTATTTTTTTTATTATTTATGAGGGAAATTTAAAAGAGCAATTATGGAGAGTCAACAAATTATAAACAAGCTGTAATCATGGTTTCATTGAAAAGGTAACTGTAACTAGTTTGATTGTGTAATAATTACATTAGAATTACTCTTAAAATGTAAATCTGATCTTAATTACCTTTTAAAAACCTCTTTTTGTTCAATTTAAACACGTTTCTGTATTTCACTGTTAAAATTAGGCAGTTACACAATTTGACAGTTTTACATAAAACACTGGAATATGTAACTAAATACTTTGGTAAAGACTAAACCGTTCTTGCAGTCCATTCAACTGATAGATATGTTAAAAAAAACAAAAAAACCTTTTCTCTATATACTGCACTGCTGTCTTCACAGTTGCTTTAATTCACCGGTGAATCTCAGAAAAGCAGTGCCCGGCATACAGGATAGGATTTGAAAATGTGTCAAAGCTTATTAGTAGCGGATCTCTGCATCCATTAGCCAGGCCTGCCAATGGAAGAAAAAAGATGAGACGATGCATTTGACAGAGGTTGTGGATGTAAGATATCCATGCAGGCATAATAAGAGTAATGGAGAGTGGGAAACATTCATGCTTTGTTTATATGCGACTGATTCTGGAGTGATCTTATTGCAGAATGCCTATATACTGTACAGTTGACTGTAACTATGTGACAGGCTATTCTTATTTGTCAAAAGCTATTTAGCTACACTTAAATTTGCATGAGCAATGTAGACATTAAGATTAAATAAAAAAGTCATGTACTTTCCTGTCCTAAAAAATATTCAAATTATTTATTTAAAATGAGTTTACACAAAGGGCAGCACAGTGGCGCAGTGGGTAGCACAATCGCCTCACAGCAAGAAGGTCGCTGGTTCGAGCCCCGGCTGGGTCAGTTGGCATTTCTGTGTGGAGTTTGCATGTTCTCCCCATGTTCGCGTGGGTTTCCTCCGGGTGCTCCAGTTTCCCCCACAATTCCAAAGACATGCGCTATAGGTGAATTGGGTAAGCTAAATTGTCCATAGTGTATGAGTGTGAATAAGTGTGTATGGATGTTTCCCAGTGATGGGTTGCAGCTGGAAGGGCATCCGCTGTGTAAAAGATATGCTGGATAAGTTGGCGGTTCATTCTGCTGTGGCGACCCCAGATTAATAAAGGGACTAAGCCGAAAAGAAAATGAATGAATGAATGAGTTTACACAAAACAATTTTCTTTTATCTTATTATTAAATATTATAATTTTCAACTCCCTGTAACTGTCATCATTTAAACATCTTTCACTTGTTCCAAACCTGTTTAAGTTTCTTTATTTTGTTGGTCAGAAAATAAGAAATTTTAAAGAAAGCTGAAAACCTCGGACAGACGTCGGACAGATGTTGGATTTTGGTCACTTTCCAACGCAACCTAAAAACAACCAAAAATCAGCGTCTAATGATGTTACAGCTTGACACTGTGTGGACATTACCACTATGATTTCTATCAGACGTTAGATTTTGGTTGAATAAATATCAGTATTTGACGTCAATATGATGTGGTTTAAGATGTTGGCTCGACGTTGGATTTTGGTCTATTTCAAACACAACATTGAATTTTGGCCACCCAACATCACGACCTAAATCTTAATTTCATTCATTGATTCATTTTCTTTTCGGCTTAGTCCCTTTATTAATCTGGGGTCGCCACAGCAGAATGAACCGCCAACTTATCCAGCATATGTTTTTTATGCAGCGGATGCCCTTCCAGCTGCAACCCATCACTGGGAAACACCCATACACTTCCCTTCACACACAAACACTACGGACAATTTAGCTTACCCAATTCACCTATACTGCATGTCTTTGGACTTGTAGGGGAAACCGGAGCACCCGGAGGAAACCCTCGCCAACACGGAGAACATGCAAACTCCACACAGAAGTGCCAACTGACCCAGCCGAGGCTTGAACCAGCGACCTTCTTGCTGTGAGGCGAGAGCGCTACCCACTGTGCCACCGTGCTTTCCATAACCATTAATTTACATAATTTATTTAAAACATATGTATATCTACACTATATTTTTTATATATGTACAGTATATGTAGACAACATTTTTTCTTTCAATGAATGTCAGTGGTTACAGGTTTTCAGCTTTCTTTAAAATATGTGTTCAATAGAAGAAAGAAACATTTTGGAAGGTTTGGAACAAGTCATAAAATAACTTAAATAATTTTTAAAAAATAAATTAATAAACGTAATATTGGCATAACTAACTTGGTAGTGGATGTGTTGTTCCCAGCATGCTTTGCGTGGAATTGCGTTGAGAGGGGGAAATAAGTGTTTTCTTAAACGTTTTAAGTAATGAATAATGTAAAGAGTTTTAATATTCACTTTTTGGGGAGATTTAGAAGTTTTTCAGTTAAGTTTTTAGGTCTTATGCTTAGGATGCTACGGATCAACAATGCTTCTCAGATTCTTTTTACTCATGCAGTCCATATGTTAAATATAAAACAATAAACACTATTAAAGCAGTTGCTATGTTTGAACTGCAATATTTACAAAACCCTTTTTTTAATTTAGTGATTAAGATTAATTGGCTCAACAAAAAGGTAAACTGTTCAAGCTAAATTCACAAGGTAATTCAAATAAAAGTGATTTGATCTCATTGGTTGAGAAGGAATTTTGCTCTTGGATTCCGTCTAACAAAATTAAATTGAAATGTATATTTATATGTAGTAATAAATGGTTTTTTATGCGATGGATGTTTTGTATCCTTGTGTTGTACAATGGGTTTCTCCCATTGGTGTTTATAATTCACTATATTTTGCAACTTTTATTTTTGCTTGAACTATCCCTTTAAATACTACAAGGGTAAAATCAGTCAAATTATTGCTTTATTTTCTGCAGCATTTAGATGTGATTTAACCAAATGATGTTTAATCCCTCTCTCTCTCTCTCTCTCTCTCTCTCTTTCTCTCTCTCTCTCTCTCTGAGCGGAAGTTGAGTGAGTGAAAGCGAGCTCGGGTGTGAGCTACGGGCGTGAGTGTTTTTTCTAACTGTCTTTTCTTTACTTTTCTTTTTGTACTTTAAGATAATTGTTTTCTCTTAGTGTATTTATTAGTAGTTTAGTGTTTTAGGCGACGGTGACGACCGGTTTTGTCCGGGAGTCATGCCGGTTCGCGGAGAAGGAGGCGTGGGGCTGGAAACGCTTACACGCCGGCATGCTTGTAAACTTTGTCCGACTATAGACTGTTCTGTGGAGGATTGTGTGTTGGCAGTCGGAGAAATAGTTGGCTATGATAGTATTAAATCTGCATCTAGAATGAATAATGGAGTTGTGGTTTTTGTTGATAGTGTTGATAAGGTTGCAACTATTGTTGAGCAAGGTGTAATAGTTAAAGACGTGTTTGTTCAAGCGGTGCCGCTGGTTAACCCGGCAAAAAAGATTGTTTTGTCGCAAGTTCCGCCGTTCATTAGTAACGAAATGTTAGAGAGAGAGCTTTCAAGACATGGGCAGTTAATGTCGCCGATTAGATCGATTTCCCTTGGATGCAAATCTCCGCATTTAAAACACGTTGTTTCATTTAGAAGACAAGTCTTTATGATTTTGAAGGATAACGAGGACTTAAACTTGGTGTTCAAGTTTAGGGTGGAGGATTACGATTATAGCGTTTATGTATCCTCAGAAAAGATGAAATGTTTTGGATGTGGAATGGAAGGTCATATTATACGTTCCTGTCCGGAATTAAATGCTGGAAATGTAAATAGGGTTTTAGAACAGG
The DNA here is from genome assembly GCA_903798125.1 of Danio choprae. Taxonomy (NCBI): domain Eukaryota; kingdom Metazoa; phylum Chordata; class Actinopteri; order Cypriniformes; family Danionidae; genus Danio; species Danio choprae. The sequence continues at coordinate 8,204 of CAIGQW010041972.1, forward strand.
CTGAATCAAACGAATCTCAAAAGAAAAATAAATCTAATGAAACTCAGTGGCATGTTAGGGGTAAGACAAATAAGTCTCAAAGGAAGAAACTAAATGAGCAAGATGAATATCAGGAAAAAGTGCAGAATGAATTTGAAGAGTTAGAACAGAGTGGGCCTGTTAAAACTCCAGAACAAAACTCTGAAAAACATTCACAAGGGGAGAATGAACAGAGTGATGCTCAGGTACAGAGACAGAATGATCTAACTGAAAAACAGGGACACAAAAGAAATGAATTGAATGATTCTCAAGAACAAAATCATAATGAATCAAATAAAGGGAAGAAGACAGATGGATTAAATGAAAATCTGAATGTCAAGAATACCCCACACGATTTTCTAAATAAGAAAAGAATCATTAGTACTCAAAAAGTAGTAGAGAATGCAGGATGTTCATTGGATGAAGAAGGCGAGATGTTTGTTGAGGATAATGCAATCAAAGATAATGAAAGAAAGAGAAAAGGTGGAGATGGATGTCAGACCTCTGTAAAAATGAAGAAATTTCCTCAGCAAGATTGTTCACAAACCCTTGAGAGTGATAGTTTGGTAGACTCTGATGAAGGCTCTTTAATGTCTGTACGGTCCGTACCCTATTTAAAGGGTGAATATTCTAGGTCGTGCCTTAAAAGATTCCTTAGGAATTCTAAAGGAGTAAGAAATCTGAAGATTGAAACAGTTTTTCCAGATCTACAACTCTTTATTGATTCTGCCACAGCTTGTCAAAGACAAACTGAAAGTGATGGAGGGAAATTTTTCACAGATCAAGAGATTTTTCGTTTAAGAAAACATGTTTTGAAAGCAAAAAAACAATTAGAAGAGGATGATTATGTCTAATTTCAGAATTTTGTCTTTATTAGGACTTAGTTTTCTCTTTTTCCTTTTTGCTTTTATGAGTGAGTTAAAAATTGGCAGTCTGAACTTAAATGGAGCGAGGGATGATAAAAAAAGAGCTTTGTTTTTCAGACTGTGTTCTCTTAAAAAATTAGATGTTGTCTTTGTACAGGAGACACATAGCACTCATGATAATGAAGTGGATTGGAGAAGAGAATGGGAAGGTGATGTTTTTTTAAGTCATAAGACAAATAATAGTTGTGGAGTGGGAATCCTTTTTTCTAAATGTTTTAAACCTCAGTCTGTTGAATGTGTGGAGGTTATTAAAGGTCGATTGCTAAAAATTAGAGCAATGCTTGAAAATATACAATTTGTATTCATTACTGTATATGCTCCAGTTATTGGAGTGGAAAGATTGGCGTTCTTAGATATTTTAAGTGATGTAATTAAAGATTGTAATAATAATGATTTTTTATTTATTGGTGGGGATTGGAATTGTACTGTAAATAAATTAGACAGAAATCATGTAGAGCCACATTTGGCTTCTCGCACTCGTTTAAATCAACTGTTGGAAACTTATGAATTATATGATATTTGGAGAGGTGTACATGGTAATCAATGTCAGTATACCTGGACACATTGTAAAGACAATTTATTGTCTATGGCCAGACTTGATCGTTTTTATTGTTTTAAACACTTATCTAATGTTGTTAAAAATTGCTTTATTAGTCCTGTTGGTATTTCAGATCACTCACTTGTTGTAATTTGTGTGTTTATTAAATGTGTGAAGCCCAATAGTGCTTATTGGCATTTTAATACAGCTTTATTAGAAGATAAAAATTTTAAAGAAATATTTGAGTCTTTTTGGAAAAATCATCAGAGTACAAAAGATGAGTTTATGTCGTTACAACAGTGGTGGGATTTGGGAAAAGTTAAGATAAAACAGTTGTGTCAGCAGTATAATTGTAACGTAACTAAAACTTTGATGAAATCAGTTAAAATGTTGGAATCTGAAGTAGAAGAACTTCAGTCTCGAGCAGAGACGACTCAAGATCAATGTATTGTTGAAGCTCTTGAGCTTAAAAAATCTATGTTATCCAACCTGCTAGGGGTATCAGCACAAGGGGCCTTAATGAGATCTCGTTTTAAAAATATAATGGAGATGGATGTACCTTCACATTTCTTTTTTGGATTAGAGCGAAAAAATGGACAAAAAAGATTTATTCATAGCTTAAAATCTGATTCAGGGCATTTGCTGACTGATCACACAGCTATTCGTAAACATGCTGTAAGTTTTTATAGTAATTTATTTAAATCTGAGCATCAAGATGTGCAAATGATTGATCAGAGTTTTTATACTGGACTTCTCCAAGTTAAAAAGGAAAATCATGCAATGTTGGAGGCAGATATTTCTATGGATGAACTTTTTACAGCTCTACAAAGTATGGAGAGTAAAAAAACCCCAGGTTTGGATGGTTTACCGGTTGACTTTTATAAATATTTTTGGTCTGTGGTTGGAGAAGATCTTTTATCTGTTTTAAATGATAGTTTATTAAATGAGCGTTTGCCTGTAAGCTGTAGAAGGGCCGTTCTTACACTGTTGCCAAAAAAAGGTGATTTACAACTTATTAAAAACTGGAGGCCGGTGTCATTACTCTGTTCTGATTATAAGTTACTTTCCAAAGTATTAGCCAGTAGACTTACCAGAGTAATGGATCAAGTTATTGGCCCTGATCAAACATATTGTGTCCCTGGCAGGTTGATTTCTGATAATATTGTGCTGATTCGAGATCTGTTGGAAGTGTGTAAACTTTTTGGGCTTAAAATTGGAATTTTTTCTATTGATCAAGAGAAAGCGTTTGACCGAGTTGAGCACAAATATTTATGGGAAACAATGGTTGCTTTTGGTTTTACTTCTGGTTTTATTAATAAACTTAGAACGTTGTATTTTAATGCTCAAAGTGTTTTAAAGATTAATGGTATTTTGAGTGCCCCCTTTCAGGTCCAGCGAGGAATCAGACAGGGGTGCCCACTGTCTGGGATGCTATATTCCCTGGCCTTTGAACCTTTGTTACAAAAACTTAGATTTGTTCTAAAAGGTGTGAGTGTACCAGGTTCTAACACACCTTTAAAATTATCTGCTTATGCAGATGATTTAGTAATTTTGGTTGATAACCAGCAAGATATTGATATGCTAAAAGAAACTATAACTCAGTATGGCAAAATGTCCTCGGCCAGAGTAAACTGGAGTAAAAGTGAGGCTCTCAGTTTAGGAGGTTTTGATGAAAACAATTTGTTGTTGCCAGCAGGTTTAAATTGGAAAACGGATGGGGGCCTAAAATATTTAGGTGTGTATTTAGGTGAGGAGCCGTTTGTCCTTAAAAACTGGGATAATGTTCTCGAGAGGGTGAAAGGATGTATTTCCAGATGGAAGTGGATTTTACCAAAGATGTCCTACAGAGGTCGAGCTCTTATTATAAACAATCTGATCTCATCCACTTTATGGCATCGTTTGTTTTGTCTTGATCCTCCTTCAAATTTGCTGTCAAAGATCCAAGGTCTTCTTGTTGATTTTTTTTGGGATCGTTTACATTGGACGCCCCAAAGTGTATTGTTCCTACCGAAAGATGAAGGAGGACAAGGCATAATTCATCTAAATAGCAGAGGGGCAACCTTTCGTTTTCAATTCCTACAGAGATTTTTGTACGGTCCCCCTGATTTGGTATGGAGACCGCTGACATGTGTTATTTTGAAAAAACTGGGTGGACTTGGACTAGACAGAGCCTTGTTTTCTATGGACTCGACACAGCTCAATACTTTGGGACTACCAGGATTTTATCGTGGACTATTCAAAGTTTGGAACTTGTTCAAAAAGGAGAGACTAGAGCATCATAGCTCATTGTACTGGCTTCTTCAGGAGCCAGTTGTATATGGGACCCGTATGAGTGCAACCTGTCAAATTGGTCCCAGTTTACGTGAAAAATTCATAATGTCTAATGTAGTAACTCTAGGACATGTGATTTCGTTCACAGGAGCAAAGATGGACAATGCTATTATGCTTGCATCTCACTTAAAGATGCACTCTGTTCGGGTAATCAATGTTTTGCTTAAAAAGTGGAAAGAGGTTTTAACAGACTCTGAAAAATCTTTGTTACACTCCTATTGTAATGGTGTTGGTCAACCCAGCGTTGATGATATGTTTCCCTTAGTGAAGGTTTTCCCAGATTTTAAGGACTGCAGTGGCTTTTTTTTAAAAAATGAGGATCCAAATGTGTTTGTACACGACGCTGACAGAAAACTGGTATACAGACTGCTTGTCAAGATTTTGAACAAAGACAAACTTAATAAGAAAATTGATACTCCTTGGAGAGCCCATTTAGCTTTAACTGATGATGTTGGACCTGAATGGAGAGCACTATATAAACCTCCATTGTTAAAGAAAGTTGCTGATTTACAGTGGAGGGTTCTTCATTCAGCTGTGGCTGTTAATGCTTTTGTTTCTGTGTTGAACTCTGATGTTAGTCATGATTGTCCTTTTTGTACCCTTCGTGAGACTATTTTTCATTGTTTTATGGATTGTTCTCGTCTTTTGTCGTTATTTTCATGGTTAGAGTGTTTTTTCAGTTTATGTGGTGTAGTTTTTTCTAAACAATTGTTTATTTTGGGGTATAGATATTCACAAAAAAAGAGAGAACAATGTCAATTGTTTAATTTTATTTTGGGAAGAGCAAAAATGGCTGTATATATGAGTAGACGAAACAAGATTGAAGGTTCCTCAGATATTGATGTTGTTTGTATTTTTAAAAAAATGTTAAAAGCTCGTTTAAAAATAGATTTTAACTATTATAGTTTAGTGAGTGATCTTGAGAAATTTTCCAATATATGGTGTTATAAAGATGTGCTTTGTTCTGTTGAAGAGGAGAATTTAAATTTAATTTTCAACAATTTGCTGTTTTAGGATGGGATTATTTCATGGATTTTTTGTAGGTTGATATGTAAATGCATAATTGTATTGTATTAAAGTTTTTGTAAAATCTCAAAATCTCTCTCTCTCTCTCTCTCTCTCTCTCTCTCTCTCTCTCTCTCTC
>CAIGQW010041996.1:0-15160 GCA_903798125.1 Danio choprae
TTTTTTTTTTTATTACTCCTGGGAGAATCACAATTACAAAAGAGCCCAATTTGTTAATCTAGATGGCCATTATCTCTGTTCTCCAATAAAGCTTTATGTCATTTGCTAACTCCGAGCTTTATTAAGACCAATGTGCTGTAAGTTAGCAAAGCTTTAGAGTAATGGTGGAGGAACTCTTGAAGAGGATGTAAATAAGAGATAGTGACAGTAGCCTTATGGGCTTATTGATTTTAGCTCAGCGCTGCGTGCCAGGCTAATACAGGTCTGAGAGATGAGCACAGAAGCATTACTGAGCTGCCAAACAAACCCAGAGAGGTATTCCAGAAATCTCAGTCGAAATCAATTGCGTCACTTTTATATTCAATTGAGAATCAGTCCTTTTGGAACTAATACTACAGTCACTTTGACACATTTATCTGTCACTAGAAAGACTTTTTTTAACCGTAAGCACATTAAACACTATGCAGTTGATGTTGGGTTGAGAAAAAATACGTACAAGATTAAATTCTGTGTTAGAACCTTCACTTAGTCTGCTTCATTTAAAGGAATGCTCCACCTTTTTTTATAAAATAGGCTCATTTTTCAAGTCCACCTTGATTTTTGAGTTTTACCATTTTGAATCTATTCAGCTGATATCCATTCAGCACTTTTAGCTTAGCATAAATCATTGAATCGGATTAGACCATTAGCATCTCGCTAAAAAAAAATCTAAAAAGAGTTTAGATATTTTCCTGTATAAAGCTGGACTCTTATGTAGTTACATTGAGTACTAATACTGACGGAAAATGAAAAGTTGCTATTTTGTAGGTTGATAAGACTAGGAACTCTCGTTCTGGTGTATATATCAAAGAATTTTGCAGTCGTATCATGGCTGCACCAGGCACATTGATATTACACATCGCTGTTACCTAGTTGCCTAGCTGGGGACTATATTTTCAGTTGATAATTTAGATTTTTTGAGCGAAATGCTAATGGTCTAATCTGATTCAATGATTTATGCTAAGCTAAGCTAAAAGTGCTTGGATTCAATAATGGTAAACCTCAACTGATTAACTGTAAAATTTGCGTAAAAAGTGGAGTGTTTCTTTAAATGGGTAAAAGTGATTTTTGAGAATGAAATCAAGTGCTTTTGTGTAGGACTAATTATGCTGCTTTTCCAAAGGAGATACATAGATAATCTATGTGAAACACAGAGCTGTTTGAGGAGCAAATGTTGTATTTGCATTATCTAAAAATGTGTATTCAACTGATCAATAGGCTGTATTGAGGTTATTGCTGAGATTTTTTAGCTAGAATGAACATCTGCATTCAGCTCATATATGTAGAGACTGTGATTTACAGTACATGATGAGGCAATATTTTAAGACTAGCTGCCTAAAACACTGTTGGTAGATGTTGAATGGGTTGGTAGATGGCAGATGTTGCCCAAATAGCTCTGACCCCATTAGAAATGGACAAGACCACTTAAAAGTAAGGTGGCCATTAAACATGAATTGTGCATTAATTATTAAACATTATTAAACATTATTTAAATTATATATTTACCATTTTATTAATTATTAAATATTAATTATGCAATTATGATTATACTCCAGTTCACTATTCATTCATTAATTTTCATTTCGGCTTAGTCCCTTTATTAATCTGGGGTCACCACAGCGGAATGAACCGCCAACTTATCCAGCATATGTTTTACGCAGCGGATGCCCTTTCAGCTGAAACCCATCACTGGGAAACATCCATACACACTCATACACTATGGACAATTTAGCTTACCCAATACATCTGTACCACATGTTTTTGGAATTGTGGGGGAAACCTAAGCACCCGGAGGAAACCCACGCGAACACGGGGAGAACATGCAAACTCCACACAGAAATGCCAACTGACCCAGCCGGGGTTCGAACCAGCGATCTTCTTGTTGTGAGGCAATTGTGCTACCCACTGCGCCACCATGCTGCCCTATTTTAATAATAATAATTTAAAATTATACATAAATATTTATTAATTATTAAACATTAATTATGCAATTATGATTTTACTCCAGTTCACTGATATAAATATTGAAAAAGTGGTTCTCATAAAAAACTGTACTCAAGACTGATACACATATAATATTGTATATATTATTGCATTCATTCATTCATTTCTTTTCGGCTAAGTCCCTTTATTAATCAGAGGTCGCCACAGCGGAATGAACCGCCACAGTGGAATGAACCACTTAAATCAAAGACAAAAGATATATATTTTTTGGCAAAAGAATTGTTTTCAGTTGCATAACATAACATAACATAACATAACATAACATAACATAACATAACATAACATAACATAACATAAGTTATTTAACTGAAATAAATTCTTTTGCCAAAAAATATATATTCATACTCGTGAAATAAATATACATTAACCATGTACTACTTAATAATCAAGTGTATGCCAAGCATCTGCCATTGAGATGAATGGGAATTTTAAAAGCTGGCTGTGAAGGCAGCCAGATTGCATCTTGCCATTTTGAGACAGTTCCAGCTATTTTTTTGGCAGTTATATAAATCAAACGGCCCCTGAATGGCCCACAGCAGTGCCATCTAAGACTGAAGACTCTCTTGTACGTCTTTGTTCTTACAGTGTTCTGGTTAGTTCTGATTCATCCTCTGTGTCTCTCCATCTTTCTCTCTTCTCTTTCCCCGGAACGAACACAGGCTATTTTTCTTGGCCCTCTCAGCACACAGCTGGGTTATGTTAATTTGCAATTATTCCACCATCCAAACCATCAGAATGGATTTTAAAAGGTCACTGCAGTGAGTGTGAGAGCTGCTATAAAAGCCAGGGTCAGTGCTTAGTCTGATGGAGACTAGCATAACCATTAGCATGAGCACTAAAACACTGCGCCTGGAGTCAAACAAGGGGAAGAGGGCACACAGAGTCATCGCATTTTACTCCCATTCACTGGCTGTTAATAAAACGAATTAAACTGTATGTTTTCAGGGGGTAAGGTGAGTGAGTGTGCTATCTGATATGTGCTGATTCAGGCCTAACCTGGTGTTAGGACCCAGTGCTGATAACACTAATGGAAATTATGCTGAAAGATCATTTTGGAGCATTTGTGTGCATAATGTAAATTAAGAGACCACATCTCATTTGAAAACTAAGATAATGATATAATTTGGTCAATGTGTGTTGTATAAAGGACTGCTGACAATAAGGGCTCTATTTTAACGATCTAAGCGCAAAGTCTAAAGCGTATAGCGCAAAAGCATTAAAGGCATGTCCGAATCCACTTTTGGTATCTTAAGGACAGAAAAACATAGTCTGCATCCCGGCGCATGGTCTAACAGGGTTGGGCTTATTCTCTTTATGAGTTATGGGTGTGTTTTGAGCATAACGTGCATTAAACCAATCAGAGTCTCGTCTCCCATTCCCTTTAAGAGTCAGTTGTGTCATGCCATGGCGCATTTGCTATCTACATGGCGGACTTTGTAAGTGGAAAAACTGAACGCTTCTCTAGTGAGAAAACAGCCTCCTCCATTTGGCCTCTTTACTTTACTTTTACTCTTTACTTTACGCCTTTACTTTCATTAAAGTAAGGAGTAAGGAAACGGTGGAAACTCACTCCACTGAAGACATCCATTAGCCTACATATTTAATTTTATTTGTTAAGTGCAAAGATTTGTTTAAAAAATGTAGATTGTGTCAAAGCAGCTTAACATAGACCACAGGTGTCAATTCCAGTTCCTGGAGGGCCGCAGCTCTGCACAGTTGTGAAGAGCTGCGGCCCTCCAGGAACTGGAATTGACACCTGTGACATAGTTGTTATAGTAAATTGAAATTGAAATTGTTTCAGTCCAGTTTTCAGAGTTAAAGTTCAATTTAGTTCAGTTCAGTATGGTTTAATTTTCCCTGTTGAAAGTCCAAACACTGAAGAGCAAAATCATCGATGCGCAGCTCCACAAGTCCCATAGTGATGCATACTGTACGTCTCCAAAACCCATTAGAAGGCATGGAGGCAGTGGTTTTTAACATTTTAATCCTTTAATTTTTTTTCATATGTAAAGATATTTGTGTATTGCTGTACATCCTGTGTGTATTAAGCAATGTGTAAGCATTTGGACCCCCATAGGTGTATAACTAATGCGCTCTGCGCTGGACTTTAGAGCAGTCTTTAGTTGGTCAATGACACATTCTATTTCAGTTACTCATAATAGCAACGCACCAACAATGTGCCTTAACACACCTCCTTTTTAGACCAGGACACCCATGAGTCCACAAAGTGGTGCAAATGGATTTGCTATTTAAACTCCGTGTTCAGAGTGAGCAAAGTATGAAGTTATTTTGCATGTTTCATACTGTACTTTGTGTTCTTATTCAATATTACTCATACAGGCTTAAGAACTTGTAGATATTTGGATTATAGAAATAAGACAAAAACTATAAAAATGAAAAGCATTTTTTTGCAGTGTACTTGTTAATCCCCCCTTTTTTTGTCAAAAATCTATAAGTGTTTATAAATTGTTCTCTTATTTTGATCACACAACCATGAATGAATATTTTATTTAATTATAGTCATGTTACCAAATGAATAATTAGGCATTGGAATCAGAATGTAAAAACCGATATCCTAAACAAATAAATAATAATAAATATAAACAAAAATGTCCAAGGTAAAAAGAACTAGAAAAAGTAACAGATCTATTTTCAGTCATCAGGCACCCACATGAAAATATACTATAGTAATTTATAATAAATACCAGGTGGCACGGTGGTGCAGTGGGTAGCACTGTCACCTCACAGCAAGAAGGTCACTGGTTTGAGCCTCGGCTGGGTCAGTTGGCATTTCTGTGTGGAGTTTGCATGTTCTCCCTGTGTTGGCGTCGGTGTCCTCCGGGTGCTCCGGTTTCCCCCATCAGTCCAAATACATGCACTATAGGTGAATTGGGTAAGCTAAATTGTCCTCAGTGTATGTGTCTGAATGAAAGTGTATGGGTGTTTCCCAGTGATGGGTTGCAGCTGGAAGGGCATCCGCTGCGTAAAACATATGCTGGATAAGTTAGCGGTTCATTCCACTGTGGGCGACCCCAGATTAATAAAGGGACTAAGCTGAAAATGAATGAATAACACCTCCAATAGAGATAGAGAGGCAGCACAATGAGCAAAAATGTGGTTAGAATTGTTTTTTATGTACTGTATGGGCGATATACACTCACCGGCCACTTTATTAGGTACACCTTACTAGTATGGGGTTGGACCCCCCTTTTGCCTTTAGAACTGCCTTAATCCTTCATGACATAGCTTCAACAAGTTACTGGAAATATTCCTCAGAGATTTTGGTCCATATTGACATGATAGCATCACAAGGTTGCTGCAGATTTGTTAGCTGCACATCCATGATGCGAATCTCCCGTTCCACCACATCCCAAAGGTGCTCTATTGGATTGAGATCTGGTGACTGTGGAGGCTATTTGAGTACAGTGAACTCATTGTCATGTTCAAGAAACCAGTCTGAAATGATTTGCGCTTTATGACATGGCGCGTTATCCTGCTGGAAGTAGCCTTTAGAAGATGGGTACACTGTGGTCATAAAGAGATGGACATGGTCAGCAACAATACTCAGGTAGGCTGTGGCGTTGACACGATGCTCAATTGGTACTTATATGGCAAAAGTGTGCCAAGAAAAATCTCCCAAACCATTACACCAATACCAACAACCTGAATCGTTGATACAAGGCAGGATGGATCCATGCTTTCATGGTGTTGTTGCCAAATTTTGACCCTACCATCCGAATGTTGCAGCAGAAATGGAGACTCATCAGGCCAGGCAACGTTTTTCCAATCTTCTATTGTCCAATTTTGGTAAGCCTGTGCGAATTGTAGCCTCAGTTTCCTGTTTTTAGCTAACAGGAGTGGCACTTGGTGTGGTCTTCTGCTGCTGTAGCCCATCCACCTCAAGGTTTGACGTGTTGTGCATTCAGAGATGCTCTTCTGCATACCTCAGTTGTAACGAGTGGTTATTTGAGTTACTTTTCTATCAGCTCGAACCAGTCTGGCCATTCTCCTTTGACCTCTGGCATCAACAAGGCATTTGCACCCACAGAACTGCCGCTCACTGGATATTTTCTCTTTTTTGGACCATTCTCTGTAAACCCTAGAGATGGTTGAAATGGTGAAAATGATCAGCAGTTTCCGAAATACTCAGACCAGCCCGTCTGGCACCAACAACCATGCCACATTCAAAGTCACTTAAATCAACTTTCTTCCCCATTCTGATGCTCAGTTTGAACTGCCGCAGATCGTCTTGACCATGTTTACATGCCTAAATGCATTGAGTTGCTGCCATGTGATTGGCTGATTTGAAATTTGCGTTAATGAGCAGTTGGCCAGGTGTACCTAATAAAGTGGCCGGTGAGTGCATCCCCAAACATGTCCACATGTTGTGTCATAAGTCAATATATTGATTATTGTGACAGGCCTACTGTAATACTAAAAGAAATGGCACAAAAAATCCTGAGGCCATGGTTTATAGAGCAGATACAGACAGGTACCCATACGTCAGCTGACAGAGCAAAAACAACATTCATGCCAACCTTTTTTTTCTTTTTTTTTTGCAAAAGTCATCATAACTAGATCATTACAGTTGCTTCAATTATAACTCCAGGCGATAAATCCAAGTGAAACTGAATTTGCTTTAAAAAACAAGTGACTTCAAAAACATATTTAACACATACTGCTGTGGACTGTTAGACCAAAAGAATGAGACAAAATAAACAGAAATAGCTTGTAATGACATTCCCATGATCCTCCGCTTTAGCATATTCACACTAAAACACAGAAAGGGGTGACGTTTCCCACTGTGGTGCTAATGGAATACCAAATTAATTAATGATCGCTAGAGCTTTTCCATCTTACTCTCAGTCAGCGCAACTCTCGAAATAGCTTCATTAGTCACTGGTAATTAGGCGAGCATATTGAACGTCTCGCTGTGTTATAATACAGAAGGGATGAAGCAGCTATATCCTCATTATATAACAACCAGTCAGGCAGCAGTGATGAGCTTCTGTCCAATCTGCAAGGACAGAGCCTGAATATGCATGAGTATGCAAATGTCCATATAATGATGGTAATGGAGTGGAAGAAACAAGCAGAGGTACTGAAGCAAAGACAGGTGGAGAGACATACAAACAGGTATTATTATTCTACTTACAGTCAGTCATCAGTGAGAAACCATTATTGTTAAAACTGAAAAATATGTCAGTATGAATAAGTGAAGTTTCATAAACTAATTTCGAGAGGAGCACGTGATATGATTGATCGCAGCCGGTCTCCCATCAGTAATCACTAGTAAGCCAATCAGATTAATACAAACTCCCTATAAATAGCCTGTCAAAAAACTACTCTCTCATCTTCGTTTTCGAAGAAACCCCCCATCCACCCCATCTCCTCCTTTTCCTCCTTTACCAAGGGGAGCTCTAGAGAACTATCAGATCTCGTACCCCTTATATGATTATCTACCAGGGGGAGCTCTCGAGAACTATCTGATCTCGTACCCCCTTATATGCTTATTTACCAGGCGGGAGCCCTGGGCTCAATTATCTCCGAGCTCAGGGTTCTCTCCCGGGACAGCATGCCAAACCTGCAATTATTATCAAGCAATATCTAAGTGTGAACTCTTGAAAGCATAAAATATACAGTGGGTAGGGAAAGTATTCAGACCCCCTTACATTTTTCACTCTTTGTTATATTGCAGCCATTTGCTAAAATCATTTAAGTTTATTTTGTTCCTCATTAATGTACATACAGCACCCCATATTGACAGAAAAACACAGAATTGTTGACATTTTTGTAGATTCATTAAAAAAGAAAAACTGAAATATCACATGGTCCTAAGTATTCAGACCCTTTGCTCAGTATTTAGTAGAAGCACCCTTTTGACCTAATACAGCCATGAGTCTTTTTGGGAAAGATGCAACAAGTTTTTCACAGCTAGATTTGGGGATCCTCTGCCATTCCTCCTTGCAGATGCTCTCCAGTTCTGTCAGGTTAGATGGTAAACGTTGGTGGACAGACATTTTTAGGTCTCTCCAGAGATGCTCAGTTGGGTTTAAGTCTGGGATCTGACTGGGCCATTCAAGAACAGCCACGGAGTTGTTGTGAAGCCACTCCTTCATTATTTTAGCTGTGTGCTTAGGGTCATTGTCTTGTTGGAAGGTAAACCTTCAACCCAGTCTGAGGTCCTGAGCACTCTGGAGAAGTTGAAAATTTAAGGGGGTCTGAATACTTTCTGTACCCGCTGTAAATAAAAAAGGAACTAAAACCCATGTATACATATTACACTGGTAAATCATGTGCCTGTCACTGCATTCAAGCCAAAAGGTCAATTATCAAAAAATTAATACTGAATGATATAAAGTTGTTTGTGCTATATTAAAATGAAAGCTATTATATGGTCCCATGGGTTGTTATGAACCGTTTTCAACAGTATTTTTGCAATTATGTCAACTTACTCAACAAACCCTGACTAAAACTTGTTTCTTTAAAAACAAATATTAATCAAAATAAAGCGCAGCCAAAATATTTAGTCAAATATTTTAATAACAATTTCTCAAGAAAATTAAGGTACTGGTTTGTATTAAGTTGTATGGATGTACTGGAGTTTGCCTAGCCAGGTAACAATAACATCCATCATCCCTTGGATGACATGGGTTCCCATGCTTTTTTTATTAACTCCACTATTCATTTTAAATCATTTTAATTCATTTAAAACATACCCCAGCATATGTAGCACCATGAAGGTATTTATAATACATAAAGTCATAGTATTTCTTTAAAAATTGACCGATTTAAACAGTCATGTTTAAAGAACTTTAATTAAATTTGTTGAATTCAATACTGGTAATATTCAAATGCGGTTTCTGAAATATTGATAAATTGTTCATCATTTCTCTGTGCATTTCTAAGTTTTAAATTTAAATGGTTAATTTTCTTTCATTCTGTTTTTGACAATTGAGTACAATGGTTGAAATAAAATTATAATTCAAGCACTTTCAAGGACCTATGTTTGTTTTTAAGTACTTTCCAGGCCTTGAATGTATATGTCTGAAATTCAAGTACTTTCAAGAAGCGTGGGCACCCGGCATGACTTAGTCTCTGCTTTATCAGTGGTTGCCACAGTGGAATGAACCTCTGGCATATATGTTTTATGCAGCGGATGCACTTCCAGACACAACCCAGCACTGAGACTAACTCATGAACCCTCAGTGCTGGGAAACATCCACTCTCTCATTCACACACACTATTTGATTGGAAAGGATTGATTGATTATTTAATTGGAAAGGAAACACAAGACTGATTATTCTACTTAGCCAATCACCGAATAGACAAGAAAAATACAGATACAACCCAAAAAATGTACTCAAGTAAAAGTACATATCTAGTAAATACAATTAATTGGAGTATTTATAATTCGTTACTTTAGTTCACACCATTGCCCATATTCCTAAATAGCTCGTTGTCAAAAAAGCAATCCCACAAGTTTCTGATTAGTCTGTTGTTTTAGCTTGGGGTTAAAGGGTCACAAAGCCCTGAACCGCTTCTCTCTTGGCTTGACTGGATGGCATGTCATGTATGTGTGTTCACATGTGTTTCTGCCTTCATTCTCATATAAACACGCTCAGACTGACCTCTGTGCCACATGTGTGTCAGCCGCACTCCTGGAAACCTCCCTGCGCTGTATTCATACACAAAAATATTCCTTGAGGAACCCATGAAAAGCCACTCAGAGCGATTATACATCTGGCTAGTGAAGACCTAAATGAACTGCTGAAGTCTCAGAGGAGGAATACAGAAAGAGGGAAGAAGAGAAAGAGTGTGTGTGTGTGTGTTAAAGAAAATAAAGAGATGGAGGACAGGGTGAAAAGAAAGAGCGAGTGAAAGAGGCAGCAGGTGAAAGACGCTGTTAGCCTCTTTCCCAAATTGAGGCACTGAATTAACCATCACTTCATTAGATCCTCATCAAATTCCTCATTTCGACATCAAAGACTTCCCCACATCCTATCCACAATCCTCAGGACAATGAACTGCTCAAATCTGGGCAGAGAGTTGGAGAGAAAGAGCCATAAAAATCAATGGAGGGTCTTGGAATGCATTAGAATGTCCCTCAAAGTCACGAAGAAGTTCCAGAAAGAAACTTTTAGTCAATGGGGAGATTTGAATTAAAATTGGTCACCGTCATTTTTTACGGATTTTCAGTTGGTTAATATGAATTCTTGCATGTCTTTAACAAGACTTGCTTGGATGACAAACCACAAGAAGTCCTTCATAATAAAAAATAAACACATATCTTTAAATACACTACCTGACAAAAGTCTTGTCGTCGATTCCAGTTGTAAGAGCAACAAATAATAACTTGATTTCTAGTTGATCATTTGGAAAAGGTGTCAGAAGGTAGATTTTTCAGATAAATTATCTATTGAACTGCCCAATCATTACAGATACTGCAGAAGACCTATTGGAACATGCATGTACCCAAAATTCTCACAGAAATCAGTTAAGTTTGGTGAAGGAAAAATCATGATTTGGGGATACATTTAGTATGGGGGCATGCGAGAGATCTGCAGAGTGGATGGTAACATCAACAGCCTGAGGTATCAAGACATTTGTGCTGCCCATTACATTACAAACCACAGGAGAGGGCAAATTCTTCAGCAGGGTAGTCTTCAACACTCCTTTTCATACTTCAGCCTCCACATCAGCCTCCGTTTGTGTTGTCTTGTTGTGTCATGTGTTCTCCTGTCTATTGTCTAGTCCCACCGTATTTGTTAACCCATTATTAGTTCATTGAGTTCACCTGTTTGTCTCTTAATTTGTGCTCCTTTATAGCTCCCTCTTGTCTGCTGTCCTGTGCCAGTTCGTCATATGTACTATAATTATCATGTTGTGTGCTGTTTTGTCTTGATTCTTGCCAGCCCTGCCCAGTCAAGTTTATTTGTTTGTTAATGTTTTCCCCCTCTATGCTGCCCTTTTGTTTTATTTTATCATTAATAAAAACCCATATAATTTACTGCAATTGAGTTCCCTTCCACCAACCGTGGCAAACAAAGGAGACACAGACATGCTATCTGAGCATTTATGATGAAGAAAACCCAACGCAATGCAATTCATAACTTTTTTGATTTAGTATGAATTTGTACAGGGCCTCACAGTGGCGCAGTGGGTAGCACGTTCGCCTCACAGCAAGAAGGTCGCTGGTCGCTGGTTCGAGCCTCGCCAGTTGGCGTTTCTGTGTGGAGTTTGCATGTTCTCCCTGTGTTGGCGTGGGTTTCCTCCGGGTGCTCCGGTTTCCCCCACAAGTCCAAAGACATGCGGTACAGGTGAATTGGGTAAGCTAAATTGTCCGTAGTGTATGTGTGTGATCGAGAGTGTATGGATGTTTCCCAGAGATGGGTTGCAGCTGGAAGGGCATCCGCTGTGTAAAACATATGCTGGATAAGTTGGCGGTTCATTCCGCTGTGGCGACCCCAGATTAATAAAGGGACTAAGCCGAAATGAAAATGAATGAATGAATGAATGAATTTGTACACAATAGTATACGATTTGCTCATCCCCCAATGGTGGTTGGACTTAGGAGTGAAGTTTAGGAGCACGCCTCATTTTAAAAATGATTCGTTTTTGTATGCATAAAATCATGCGAGTTTGTATGAATTAACCACTGTTCTGACAATACGCAAATAGTTATGTTTCCTCATGGATACGGTTGGGAAAAACCATAATGTACTTTTGAACAGCCACTTATGAAGTGTTTTGGGGAGGTTTTCGGTTATACACTGTTAAAAATCTGGGTTCCACAGAATTCCTTCATGTTGTCCCAACACAAGTTAACTTGGTTGTAAAAATATATAAGATTGAACATAAAACAATTAAGTTGTCCCCCCAAAAAACTCAACAATTGTGTTGAATTAGCTCATTTTAAATAAGCAGTTTGAACAATCACCAAGAAGAATCATGTTTTGAGTGTAGGTCTTTGTGATATATGCAAGTTTTTGTGAAACTGATATGTTTCTAATAGGTGTATAGAACAGATTTTTATGCTAGTAAAGGCATATTTAAGTCCATTTAACTAATGTATTTTTGTTAAAAGTATCGTTGTGCCTATATTGCTCTTTATAAATAGTCTAGGGTCAACACTAAACATTATCATGACAAACACCTCACAGAATCGCAATCTATCAAGGGATATAAGTGAAATAAATGGAAAAGAAAAATCAAAGCACACATGGAGAGGAAAAAAAACAAGATCTAACCTGGAAGCAGAAAATTTGTCCTTGGACTTGTGGGGGAAACCGGAACACCCCCACAGAACATGAACTCCACACAAAAATGCCAAGTGACCCAGCCGGGGCTCGAACCAGCGACCTTCTTGCTATGAGGCGATTCTGCTACCCACTGCACCACCATGCTGCCCCTAATCATATTTTATATTTTGTTTTATATGACCTGTTTTTATTATTTCTATAAATATATTTAATCTTTTATTTATTTGTCATTTGTGTATGTAAAATAAGCATGCTTCTAAAATCCATCTGAATAAGTGTCAATGGAATAAAAGAGACGGGTTGAATAGAAACTTCCCAGGTGTGTGAGAGAGAGGGAGAGAGAGAAACAGAAACTGTTCAGCAAGAGACAGTCAATAAGTGAGATGGATGAAGAATAAACATACTAATGCTGATCTATAGAGAAGGTCAAGAGACATGCTGAGTGGAAGAGGCACAGAGGAGAGAGCAACAGAAGAATAGCAGCCATGAATTAAAAAGAGAGACAGGCTAAAAGAGTAACACCAGTGTAATGGCTTCACAGCTGGACGGGACACTTAGAGGCCGTGCCTTGCAATTGGGACGAGACCCTATAACAGGACCCAGAAGATTCAACACTAAACACCATCTGTTTCTCCCGAGCCCTGCTTTCTGCCAACTGTTTAAAATGATTTCGCTTTTATTCCTGGCTCTAGAAAAGACTGAACGAACATGCCACTCCAAACTGTGGCAGGGGGTTCTGTTCAATTAATTATTGCATATACAAAATTTTAATACAAAGTATGTTCATTGTTTTCTTATGCAATTAGGAAAGTAATGTTGTTGTTTTTTTGTAAAATATTATGCTGTTTGGCTTTATTACAGTCAATCTATTCATAGTCTTATTTGAAAACCACTCCGACCGACTGACCGACCAACCAACAGACAGACAGACAGATAGATGTGAACAGATTGCCTCAGCATCACAGAAAGTCACTAACATGCAGTAGCCACCAGTCCAACACATTCTCACTCCTGACTCATCACATACTGAGGCTCGGTCAGGCCCCCTTTTTGTCACTCTTTAACACTCGGGGTACCCATCCGTTGTTGTTTTACAATACATTGGGTCTTGCATTGTTTTAAACAGGAAATTTTTGGAGTTAGGGTAAACAGTCAAATTGAGCACATAAGCCAGCTCCTAGCACTAAACCCAACCATTTGTCAATATTAAACACAGGATATAGCAGACAGATACAACAGTCACAGTTTATTCAAAAGATATGAATAAGTCTTTCGAGTCAGAACAGTTTATTATTGGAGGGAATGTGGTATATGCACAAGGACTTTTTTTTATTTTCAGCAAGCCAGCTCAAGCACTTCCTGCAAACTGTCATGCCATTACAAAATCGCTGAATTTAACATCTGTTTTCTTTAAAAATCAAAGATCTTTACTGCCTTATTAATAAACAACATGAAGTGGGAACCTTCTGAAATTAGAAATAGTCACATTAACCTTTGACCAAAAGTTTATGGGTGGCTGAAAAACTGTGCATGTATCCTATTGACACGATCACCGCGTGATCTATTGATACGATGCACAGCTCGGATGTTGTTTGTGACTATTTCAAATGTTGCCGCCTGAAAAGTATCTTACGTCAGCTTTGGTTGTCATATGCTATTGGCTCCCTCTGTGTCTTGTGACTGATCGCATCAAATGCTACTGTCATTCTCTGTGTCTCCTGACTAATCGTCTCACGCTAATGTGCTGGAGTGACTTTTTGATTCTGAGGGTATGAGCGAGCGGGAGCCAGATGGATTTCAGCTTCTGAAACCTCATAAATCACTCCACAGGACTTGGAATTCAACACAACTTGTTCGCATTGCTTTTATATGGTTGTTTTTGCAATAAATACATGTGACTCCCCTTTTTTTATTTGCCTGCTGCTTATTTATTCAATTCAAGTTTATTTGTATAGCGCTTTTTACAATAATTATTGTTTCAAAGCAGCTTTACATTATTGCATTACAATCAAATTAAGT
Organism: Danio choprae; assembly: GCA_903798125.1. Lineage (NCBI taxonomy): Eukaryota > Metazoa > Chordata > Actinopteri > Cypriniformes > Danionidae > Danio > Danio choprae. The sequence continues at coordinate 14,325 of CAIGQW010041996.1, forward strand.
TAAAGTTACAATCAAATATAAGTTATTATATACAGACATAGTTAACCTGCAATTAACTATGAAATAGAAATACTAGATGGTTGTTGTAATGTTATTCAGAAGTGGGTAGGTTTAGGGTTAGGTGCTCCAAAATAAGTACTTTACAAATAAACGCAAACCGTTTAATGGGACGCATAATGAGAACAACCAAAAGCATAGGAGGACCCCACGCATCGTAAAACGACACTGAAGGGGTACCTAAAGCATCACAAAGCAACAAGAAAGGGCTCCTGACAAAGCATCAATATGTGGGAGAGTGACCCATTCACTTCTCTGACTGTTTACTAAATCACTTTGTTAGAGGTCACTGTGGATCTCTATGTTGAACATGTTAGTTTTCTGCACCAAATGGTTTGAAATGGAGCATTCACACTTACATCAGTTTTACTCTCACACCCTCTCCTGCCCTCATCAAAACACCCCACAGGCCCAACTGTCCTGACATTCACACGGACGTAATTGCTGACAAATATTAAGCCCGAAACAAGAACGCTGAACCCTGCGCCAACAGTCACAGAGAGTCTGGAGGGTCTTGAGCAATGGTTTTAATAAACCTCCTCATTGACTTGCTGAATTTGTTTTGGTCTGTTTGTGCGAGTGTACATGCACGCACTAGATTGTGCTGCGAAAAAGGCATCAAAGCCGTTCTCTCATTAATGTCTCATGGATACAGTCTAGCGTTTCCTCATCTAGAATGCTGGCACCCAGTAATTTAATGTTTTATTGTGGGCAAAATAGGATTAGAATAGCTGACAATGCTGGCACACACACACATGTTGATTCACACACACACACAC
>CAIGQW010042275.1:0-14276 GCA_903798125.1 Danio choprae
TATATATAGATAGATAGATAGATAGATAGATAGATAGATAGATAGATAGATATATAAATAAAATGCACTGGATAACTTTTTTTATTTATTGTAGGGAACTAGAGATGCAACAATACGGACTTTTTGGCCAATCTCAGAGAGAACGAGCAGAGAGCCCCTTCCCCTGCATGGGCATTCTCCGTCTGTCTTTGCTCTCTCTCTCTCTCACATCAAAACCAACTGAAACAATGGAAAGATGTTGGAAAACTGAATCCATGTTTCTCATGGTGCATTCAGAGATTTTTTTAATAAATTACGCAAAAAAATTATCACCTTATCTTCTCACCTTGAGACAAGCGTCCCGCATATGCAGCTGATTTAAACCACATGTTCAATAAACACAAAAAAGACAAATAAATCTATCCAGTGGTGAAGTGTTTTTTTGTGTTGTTGACAAATCTTTGTCAATGTCCTACAGTAACAGCCTAGAACACAACACGTCTGCTAAAGTCAGATTCACAACCTAATGACTCATTTAAAGCAGATTCATTGGTCAATTGTTAAAGCAATTGCTCTGGCCATCATTATCTGAATCAGTGTATAACAAATCATTACTGAGAAGAACAAACACATGAAAGGAGAACGCAAGTGTGCTTGCCCCATTTAACAAGAGTGGTTAGTAAAATTTAGCCTTAATCTACATTATTTATAGGTCTATGACAACAAGTAGTAAATTACCTATAAAATTATTTAAAGTTAAACATGGAGTGAGATGAAAGCACAATTTTGATCAAACTCTTTTATGTTTTTTTTATGCTACTTTTTAATGGATATGATTATACTAAAAATAATTATCACGTATATCAAAAAAGGATTTTATCTTTCAAAACCATGAAAGCCAGAGGAACAATCCAAGGTTTTTTTGCACAGAGGGCAAGAAAGCAAAACAGTGAGAGTGACAGGTAATATCTGTGTTAATACTGGGCTCGCGGATCACGTGGGTACTAGGGTAATCTTTACTGTGTGTTGATGATAGTGGTGTAACGCATCATAAATCTCAGGGTTTGGATCACATTACAATTTTTGAATCACGGATTGAACGATTTTTTGGATCACCCAAAAAGGGGAGGAGACAAATGTAATTTACTATCTATTAATTACAAAAACATTATAATTTATGTTGCATGGGTGTTTGATTTGAGATCCCGATCTTTTAATGATTAATTGTGAATCTATACACTGAATGCATTGATGCAGGCTAAACAAGTGACAGAAAACACCTTAAATAACCTAATAAAACAGCTTAGGTGCCACCATAACTTCTTCCATCAGTATATTTTACAGGGAAAAGCTTGTATATTGTTTATATATTTAAAATATAAAATATATTTTACAGTAAAATGTTTTCACACATGCGATTTGAAAGACGCGTGGGCGATATCTCTGTGATCGCTACACATGTTGGATTAATCCACATGTAAGAAAATATACAATATAGTATTCATTTGTGGGTCATGTGCGAATATGGATCAATCGTGATCCGTTAAACACCTAGTGGATCACCACCGAAGACCAATTTTGACCAGAGGAAAACCCTACAACTGTATACAAATCTTGATTTTTATGAGCCAAGTTACAAAAAAAATGCAAGGCCAATCAAATACAGTGGACAACTGATTTTAGTTTAAATCCTTAACTGCAGAAAACAAGAAAATATAACCCAGATGCATTTCCCATATGATAGTGAAATGTATTTACACTAGATCAGTCATTCAATCAAAGTACAGGAATATTTTCTTTTTCATTACAAAATGGCTTGAGCGACACTAATTTATAACAATATTAACTCTAATATAATGTTTCAGTCAACATTTCACTATCAAGTATTTAATAATCTAACTACACTAAACAGCCTCTTGCTTTGCTCTTTGCTACCTCCTTATAGAGGATAAGGAAGATCCTTGTTCAAAAACAACTATAGTTATTTTTATGATATGTATACAATGATGGCAGTCTTTAATAAGCAAATTCAGGGAACTTGATCTAAATAAACCCCACCCACATTACATCAGCACAACAGTCCACTATAACACATTTACTGTTTAACTTCAGGTTACAAAGCCAGTTGTCTCAACATGGAGAGATGCTTTCTACTGATTCTTATATCCACACCAGGTATAAAACATTTCTTTTAAACAGACAGAATTACAAATATAATTAAAATCAAAAACATTTATTGCTGTAGTTATTTCCTTTGTTATGAATCATAAATCTGGGAGAAATTAAAATGCTAGCTCATGTTTCATTAAATCTCTTCACATGTTTCTGCAGGTGTTTTGTCTGACAGCATTCAACCAACAGACAAGAAAACTAATGTTGACAAAAAAGAAGCAGAGCGTGTAACACTGAGCTGCTCATATGACACAAGGAGCGAGTATGTCTATATCTACTGGTATAGACAGTATCCTAATAGAGAACCAGAATATTTACTGCGTAAAGGTGCCCGTTCGAGGAGCAGTTACAATCATATGCCAGATCCTCGGTTTCAGGCAACTTCATCCCAAATCTCCACTGAACTCACTATTACTGCTGTAACACTGTCAGATTCAGCTCTCTATTATTGTGCTCTAAGAGTTGGAGCCCAGTGACACAAAATGCCTGAGAGGCTTTACAAAAACCCATTTAGAAAAAAATGCTTTGAACAACGAATATTAAACCACATTTGTGTCTTTATAAACCACACAGCATCACATTGCTATTGAAGATATGGTAACACCTGCTGGAAATATACAGTTGCATTTTACCTCAACTAGAGGTAAAATGTGGTCATTTTAGTGATAAGTCAGCTTTATACTGTATATTATTAGCACAACTTTAATTATTAACGGTATAAATATTGAGTGTCATATTGTACATTTTAAAAACAATGTACAGCTGTTATTTGCTGACTGATTATTCCTGACTAAATAATATATTTTTTTAAAACATATGATTATTTTTTTTAAATGCATTGCATAATGATTCACTTTAAGACATTTCAGTCACAAATCACAACCCACCGATTATGTGCTTTTACTGCATTAACACAGTATTGTGATGAAGTAGAATGGTGAGATAAATACTCAGGTTAGGGCTGTAGTCAACAAAAGTCCAAAAAGTTGAGTCCAAGTCAACTCAAAGTCCAAATAGGTCTCATTTCAAGTCCTAGTCGATATTACAAAAAAAGGATTTTATTATAGTTTGTCATGAGAGAGACATCCTAAGATCATTTGTAACAATAAAAAAAAGAATGGGCAGAGTAACAATATGCAGGATCAAATTGGGCAATTTATTTATGGTATATCAATTTCACTATTTGCATAAACTTTTACAAAAAAGAAAGATAGAAATATTATAAAAGTGTGTCACCTTATGGTTGATATTAACAACATAGTTCACCCAAAAACTTCTGTCATCATACCTTTGAGTTTAAATCTTCTGTTAAACACAAAAGATTATGCTGCAAACCTGTAACCATTGACTTCCACAGTATGTTTTTCTACTATGAAAGTAAATGCTTACAGGTTTTCTGCTTTCTTCAATATATCTTCTTTAGTGTTCAACATAAGAAAGAAACTCAAAGGTTTGGAACCACTTGAAGTTGAGTAAATGATGAGTAAAATTCAATTTTTGATGAGTAAACTATCCCTTTACCTTATGATTACAGTATAAAGTTGGCAGTGTTGCTAATATCACCACACCAGTCCAGACCGAGGTTTGTGAGAAACAAGGAAAATACATAACTCTTTCCTGTAAATACTCTTCAGCATCCACACTGAAATGGTTTTTCCAATATGCTGAATCAGCTCCTGAATTTCCGGAACAGTTTAATTATAGATCAAGATACTTGATTCTCAGATAAAGTGAATATAGAGAGAACACCCATGTGTATCTGGAGATCTCCTCTGTGAAAGTAACAGACTCTGCTCTTTACAACTGTGCCATGGAGCCCACAGTGACAGGAAACAGAATAACACCGTATTACACTCATGTGGAACTGAGTGGTCTATATACCACACACCCACATATACACACACTAAAATTGCACAAAGGACTCTCCACTGCGTTCATACAGTACATGTATGCTTCTACTTCATATCATAAACTACAGGATCACAATAATACATTTGTTATCATGGAAAGAAGCATTTTACTGATTCTTCTAACAATACCAGGTAAAACAAAGTCCAAACTCCTGCACTAGACTAAAATATATTGAGAATTCAAATAATTATTGTATGTTCATATTTAGTCAATAAAATTCAAGTTAGAATCCTGACATTGTACATTGGTAATTTGTAATGATGGTTATTCATAGCACTGATGCTGCAACAACAGAATTTAACATGGACAGAAGTTTAATTCTCCTTTTATTGAATAAAATTAATTCTCTTGCAGGTGTGTTTGGTGACAGCATTGAACAAAAAGAAAAGGAAAGAATAATCAGCGAAGGAGAGTCTGTGACACTGAGCTGCACATATGATACAAGCAGCAGTTATGTTTATCTGTATTGGTACAAACATAACATAAATGGAGAACCTAAATTCATACTGTGGAAAGGCGCTCGATCAAGGAGTGATAGACAGAATATACCAGACCGTCGATTTGACTCAATTACATCCCAAACCTCAACAGAGCTCATTATTAAGAGTGCATCTCTGTCAGATTCCGCTCTCTATTATTGTGCTCTAAGAGTTGAAGCCCAGTGATACAAAATGCCTGAGAGGCTTTACAAAAACTTAAACGCACAATAAATGCTTTGAACAATATTTAATCAACTAAAAATCCAACCACAGCTGTACTTTATGTGAGCCACAAAACCTCTGAATAACAGGATACAAAAACACCTGCTACAAATGAACTGATATGAATGAAATTAGGCATAATTCAAAAACTAATTATTACTATGAAAAAGTGACATGGTACTGGTGACTCAAAGTTCAAATGTCACTTTTGTTTTCAATCTAAAGTGTTGATGGAAGAATATGAAAAACTTTACAAATGTTATTTTTAAAAAATCATCACTGTTAAACCATATTGTTTGAATGAGAGTACTGTCTCTTTAAGGGGAGGTGCTTGCTGATGACTTTCTACTAGACAATAAATAAACGTTTACTTCAGTAACACGTCAAGCAGATGAACTACAGCAAAACACCATGCCGAAAATGACAATGCTTTTAGTTTTACATTTACTCTGCTCACTAACACGTATGTAATTTCTATCCAAACGAGCAATGGTTTTCTCATTTTTATGTTTGCTGTTCTGTTAATAAATGTGAAGTGTTGATTTAATTGTTAATTGATTTATACTTGATTCTTCTTGATCTCCACACACACACACACACACACACACACACACACACACGGTTCTTACACCTTTTCCAAAGTCAAATTTAAGCACTTTAAGCACATTCCAGATGCATTTTCAAACCTTTTCATCGCTTTTCAAGCAAGTGTGGCAAAGTACATATTTATGTACATACATAAACTATAAATATTCATCCCACTGAGATAACCCAATAAATCAATAACCCAAGACCAACATTGAATTACTGTCATTTACTCACTTAAAATGTAATTTATTTGAATCTTAAAGGTGTCATGCATTTATTCATTCATTCCCAGGTAGCAAAGAATTCTGGCCCAGATTTGGCTTAAAGCTGGCACAGCAGACATTTATTCGGCTCTGGCATACAGCTTGTGAGCCAAACATGGCCCGGGTTTGGCAGAGGTGGCACCGTCTTTAAGGTGGCACACAAGACTTGGGCCAGATGTCAAATGTAGTATTTGCCCCAGATGTTAAAAATGTATATGTGGGCCAAGTAAGTTTGACTGATCTTGACCCACATTTAAATAATTTTTTAGTTTTAGTTTTTGGTTTTAGTTTTAGGTCGCTAGTTAAGTTACTTAATTAGGTCGCTTCGAGAAAAAAGCAAGTCCATAGCGTGCCTAAAGCCCAATGCTTCATTGGTTTATCAATTTAATTGCAGTCGTGACACACCAACATATCTGGCCCAATTTTGGGTTATTAACTTGGCTGAAACTTGGCCCAGATATGATTTATGTTTGGCCCTTGTCTGGAAGCCAGACTTGGTCCAGTCATGACATGTACCGTAATTCACTGCGGCATGTGGGCCAAGCAAATACTGATTGTGTAGGCCAGAGAAATTTTGCTATGTGGGTTGTCCTTTGGCTTAGTCCCTTTATTCATCAGGGTTAACCACAGCGGAACTTATCCAGCATATGTTTTACACAACGGATGTCCTTCCTGCTGCAACCCATCACTGGGAAACACCCATACACGCTTGTTCACACACATACACTATGGCCAATTTACTTTATTCAATTCACACATGTATTTTGACTGAGGGAAACCCACGCGAACACGGGGAGAAGATGCAAACTCCACACAGAAACGCCAACTGACCTAGCCGGGACTCGAACCAGCGACCTTCTTGCTGTGAGACGACAGTGCTAACCACTAAGCCACCGTGTCGCCCTAAAGGTGTCATTTTTCATCTTAAATTTATATTTGTTTTAATTTCAAGAGGTAAAGATTAAATGTGCCTTTACTTTCAAATACATATTTAAAAATAAATAAGTTAAAATGAATATGATTCTAAATAAGCTCTTTGATAGATTAAAAACAACTAAACATTGAATGATCTTTTATTAAATGGCTTGACAGAACATCACATATGGCCTTTTGTATACAGTACAACAGTAGAACATTATAAATGCATGTTTTAAAGAAACATCCTACTTTCATGATGTCTGACGCCACCTGCTGGAAATCATATTAAGAGTCTGCTCATTGAAATACTTGATGTCATGCTACTGACAAACAGACGACATCATTTGTGCCAGCATTCGAACTCACTTCAAGACATTTACAGATCAACATCTGAAGAAACGTCGAACATTCACACTCATCTGATCATGGAAAGAGTCCGTCAACAAATCGAGATATATCTACTGCTGATTCTTCTCATTGCATCAGGTATAAATCAACAATACCAATACATTAGCATAATTGTTCTGATCTTTCAATTTATATCCACACCTTAACAATTGAAAATGTACCTTATTAATAATTTCCATCCAGGTGCAATGTGTCAAGATCAGATTGGACCAAGCAGAACCAATGTCACGAGTACAGAAGGAGATTCGGTCAATCTGGAGTGTTCATACGAGTCAAGCAGCAACAATGTTTTCCTATATTGGTACAGACAATACACTAACGCACAGCCACAATATATACTTCAGAAAGGCGGACGATCACAGTCATATGAGGACATACCAGACCGGGCTAAATTTGGATCAGCTACATCGCAGAAATCTACCACACTGACCATTAAAAGTGTGACTCTGTCAGATTCAGCTCTCTATTATTGTGCTCTAAGAGTTGGAGCCCAGTGATACAAAGTGCCTGAGAGGCTTTACAAAAACCTACAGGGGAAAACCTTTATTTGAAGAGGGTGTTATCAAATCAATAACAAACCACATCTGTGTTTTTATAAACCACCATAGAGTTAAACTGCAGAAAATCCCAACACCTGCAGGAAGCAAATGAACAGTTGCATGTACACTAAAGCAAATGAAAGCTGAAATACAATAATGATAATTGGTAAAAAATATGGTAAAAAAACAAAACAACAAATACAACATCATTTGGAATTAAAGCACATTACTAAAGCATCTTTTGCAAAATGCAGTTGACTGCTTCAGTATCAGTATGTGTGGTTTTCTTTTCTTTTATATATTTGAAATAAAAATATATAGTTAAAATGTAGTTAAAAAATAAAGTTATAGTAGTTCATAAAGTTAGTTCATTAAGTTAAGCTAAATCTGTTTTAACCATTTTATCTTTTCAGCTTGTGTACTACACTACTGAACATAACCTTTACTTTGAGCATAAAACAATTAAGGATTGAACATAAAACAATTAAGTTAAGAATAAGTGTTAAGAATTGTGATGCTTCAGCTCATTTGAAATAAGCAGTTTGAACAAGCAACAAAAATATTTTTTTAGTGTAGGGCTGCACGATATTGGAAAATTTCAATATTTTGTTATTCTGTGATTATAGATGAATACAATTTCACCAGATGACTTGATTATTTCTATTTGGAAAGAATTTAGCATTATATATTGATTGAGATGATTCTGTAGGGCAGGCCATCTGCATAAAATACAAAAAAAAAAAAATCTACAAGCCTAGATAAACACAACAAGTGTGTATACAAATAAAATAAACAGTTCAAACAATTTTCTTGTACAGTAATTGAATAATCCAATGTAAATTACTGTGAAGTCTTCCTTTTACAAATAATTCAACAAAATTAATTGTTATTAAAAGTTACAAATGGTACAATTTCTTATGCTTGAAGGCGTTTACAATCCTTGTACAGTCACAGGCCTCAAAAACAAAATTAGAATCCAGACCAGATGCAGATCCTATGATGTGACAATTGAAAATGATCACATTGTGATATCGATGCTGAAACAATATATTGCACAGCCATATTGTGTACATACTAAACATTCATCCATTTCCCTTCGGCCTAGTCCCTTTATTTATCAGAGGTCATCACAGCGAAATGAACTGCCACATACTAAACAATTTTCCCCAAATGTTTAGAAGATAAAAGGGGTCATTTCACGGATTAATTAGTAAACTTTTCTCATTACCAGTGCAGTTCAGATGAACAAAATGCAAATATGAAAAGTTCCTAACAAAACCACACAGTTGGTTTCACAAACTAATTTCGAGAGGAGGACGTGATATGATTGACTACAGCTGATCCTTAGCTAGCCTATCAGATCATTCCGAAACTACTATAAATATCCTGCCTAAACTTCATTCCCTATCTTCGTTTTTGGAACCCCCCCCCCCCCTATATCCTTCCCTTCTTCCTTCTCAATTCTATGATCAGGCGACACGGTGGCTCAGAGTTCAAGTCCTAATTGAACCAGTCGGCACTCTCTGCGCAGAGTTTGCATGTTCTCCCCGTGTTCGTGTGGGTTTTCCCCGGGTACTCCGGTTTCCTCCCAGTCTAAAAACATGTACATAAACAAATTGTAATAACAGTCACAAGCACAAAAAAAGAAGAAAAAAAGAACTGGGGGCTCTTGAGAAATACCTGATCTCGTATCCCTCCTAATGCTCACTGACCAGGCGGGAACCTTGCGCTCATCTATCTCAGAACTCAGGGTTATCTCCCGGGACAGCATGCCAAACCTGCTATCATAGTCTAGCATTATCTAAGTGTGAACTCTTGAAATTCAGTGAATGATTGGTTCAGTGACTCACTCATAAAAATGATTGCTTTTTTATTCCTGAATGAATCTGCATTTTTGAATGATTCAATTAAAAAAATAAAATAGAACAAATCAGTTGTATAAGTCATTTAATTACAGTAATTTACTTTAATGTCATCACCTACTGGTTTTGTGTTTGGATTGATTATCTTGTCAACAGACCATTCTTCACGATGAGCCAATCAGATACTAACAGTGATGTATTATAAGAAGCTGACTGAATGATCAAAGTATTAACTGTGCACAATTTCTTGGTATGACTACTGTACTTGGTAGAAGTAGAAGATGACATCACTTCTCATCGGCCTCACATTTCTGGCAGGTACAAATGCAATGCTTCTTCAGCGTCAGGCAAAACATTTAGTATTTTCCTGTATAATGTCCTTTATTTATTTTATTTTTTTGCAGAAATCACTTTCTGTGCTCATATTGCACCAAACACAAAATCTGTCATTGGAAGAGAGGGGGAATCTGCGACTCTCTCATGCCTGTATCAATCCAACAGCTCTCATGTTTTGCTCTTCTGGGGCAGGATACTTCCAAAACAGGCACCTGAGTTTTTACTGCTCAAGGGTGCACGATCTGACACGCAGTTTCAAAGCGTAGATCCTCGATACGATTCTGCCACTTCAAACACGTTCACTTTTCTGATCATAAACAATTTAAAACAGGAGGACATGGCTGCCTACTACTGTGTGCTGGAAGAACACAGTGATAAAAATTATGTATAAGGCTGTACAAAAACTCATGTTCAAAGCTGTGGTCTTATGAACCACAAAATACTGTAACTTCCTTCCTTGCAGTGAATAATATTCTAGGTGGCAATATATGTGGTTCCAGCTGGAAAATGGAGATTATAAAATTACTGTGTAAGGCAATATGTCTAACTGGCTACTTTATAAATACAAAATCTTCAAATAACGTCAGACTGTTTAAACTGCATACAGGCTATAAGGGGGCGGAGCTTGCAGAAAAGATTAGACATGTAGCTTGTCATTTTATGCTATTGTGCTCTGAGTCGAATCACAATGTTGCTGTTTATTGTTATTTGGATCCTAACACTTACAGGTGGGTGCATTTTTTCAGTAATACTTTCCAACAAGGTTCCAATACCTAACATTAATTAACAGTAACTAACAATGAAAACTGCACCTAAAGCAATTATTAAACAGCTTTTACTAATACAATGTTAGAATCAAATAATGTGTCTGCTAATAAATAATAATATTAATAAATACTGTAACAATCACATTGAGATTTTTGTACTTTTTCAAAGTACTTCAATGTTAACTAACCTTGTTATTACTAGTTATTCATGAACTAACATGTAATTATACACTGTAAAAAGCAATAAGTTCAATTATTTTTAAAAAGTTAGTCAACCCATTGCTTTAAAAGTAACAAGTTGACTACTTAAAAAGCGAGTTAAACCATTGTAACTTGGAACTGTTAAGTTGAATTAACTTAATCTTTATAATTATGCACATTCATTTACTTAATTTTAAGACAAGTTACTGTAAGTCTCTTTCCTTTTTAGAGTAAAGTCACCTTATCACTTTAAAAGCAACACGTTTACTCACTTCAAGTAAAGTCAACTAATTGCTTTTTACAGTGTACGGACATAGTTGATTTATTACCTAATATTAATTATAATATTTTACAACAAACTTTAATGAGACATTTTTAGTGTTAAAGAAGTTAATATTAGTTAATGGATCAACTGAAGTCTAAAACTAAAATTACATTTTTTATTCACCAACTGTGCATGATTTTATTTTAAAATGTGCTTCATAATGCCAAATGTAATGTATTTCTCCTGTTTTTCATTTTTAAGATGCCACTCACGCAGATGCAATTACTCCAGACCGCACGGAAGTGAATGTAAATGAGACAGAGATCATAACATTATCCTGTCGATATTCCTCGGCATACAGTCTCCTGTGGTATCAACAGCATGACACATCCGCTCCACAGTTTCTCATGCTCATCCAACAAAGCACTGGAAAAATAATACAGCGTTCAGACGAGAGGCTGTCAGGAAATCTCAACAAAGAGAAAAACCGTGTAGATCTGCAAATTTCCTCATCCACAATAAAAGACTCTGCACTGTATTTCTGCGCTCTGCAGCCCACAGTGACAGGAAATCAAATATTACTGTACAAAAACCTGCCAGCTTGAGTTTATCATGCTCAGGTGTTGCTCTCAGAAAGGGGGAAGAGCTTCTATCTGCTTAAAGATCATCTGCCATGACAGACTAGTCATTATAGCATAATGCTGCTCATCACAGGTATCCTGTTCTGTGTTATCGGCAGTGAGTATATCTCAATATTGCTTTAAAATCACACATAATTATGCTATTTGTTTATAAAACATACATACAGACTTCCTAAATTATGTATTAAATTATATTTTATGTTATTATTATTAAGTAACATTTTATTTTTTATTATATTATTATATCAATTATTATTTAATATTATTATATTAAAACTAAATTAGTTGTTGTATGTCAGAGTCTGTGTCATCTATACTCATTTTGTTTTAGGTGTAAGGTCTGATAGTCCCATCACATCAGATCAGACTGAGGTCTTTCCTAAGGAGAATGCCAATGTCACTTTGTCCTGCAGTTACTCATCAGCAATCACTCTGCACTGGTACCGCCAGTTACCCAGATCAGCTCCTGAATATCTTTTCTTAGTTCTGTAAACCTCTGGACGGGTCCAGACTGCACAGAATCTGGATCCTCGGTTTAAGGCAATGCTGAATGAAAAAAAAAAACAAAGTGTATCTGATCATCTCCTCTGTCAAAGTGACTGATTCAGCACTGTATTACTGTGCTCTGGAGCCCACAGTGACAGGAAACACAACAACACTGTACAAAAACTTGCTCGTACAGAAGAAAAGGGAAAAAACACAACGCAAATAGTTACTTTCCTCATCTAAACGTTTTTAAAAATGTGAGACAATGCATAAAACTTTCAAATAGTGTGATTTTCTAAGCCTAACAATTTCCAATAATGTGTTGCTAATACCTTTATAACAAACATAAGCCTATCATCACACTTAATACATAGCATAAAAACAAAGCTGTCAAATCCCTAATAATACACAGTAGAAAAATGACACTATAAAAAAGCTCAAAAGAAAGCCTTGCTTAGCCATCATAAAAGCCTAGCCTTTTTTGACTATACCAAGATTAAACTGCCCTCTAGTGGTCCTTTACACACAGCACACTGACCAATATAATGAGTCAAATATATTTATCAATTACATACAAAGTTATCTAATCAAAAGTTGTTTATGTGTAAAAATTAACCAGAGAAATAAATGAGAATAAATTCTCTTTTATTCTTGATTATGCTTTCATTTCTGTGCTCTATAATGGGATCAAGAACCAGCCTTCATACAAGCAGAACACATTAGAGGGATTATATATTTGTTTTGGACCTGAGCAAGCAAACTATTTTTATTCTTATTTACATTTAAATTCTAGCTGTTTTTAGCAAATAAAATGTTAAATACTAAAGACTATACTTTTGATTTTGACTCCCATTACCTACCTGATACCTCTATAATAATACCTCTGAATTTATCAAAGTGTTCTGAAATGTATAGATATTGTGAACAATTTCAAGATCATGAAAAAATCATAAGGATGATGCTCCACTTTTACATTATACCAGCAGGGAGCACCCAACGTTTGACCTACAATGAAAGCTGAATTTGCTGTATGAAAGGAAACACAACACTGAACATTCAGAGGCTCCGCAGGCGGTGAGAACAACTGTGTTGCTGCTGATTTTAGTTCTCTGCAATACATCATGACAACTTGGCTGAGAAACATTCTTATTTTATTTTTTCTAGGTGATGTATAGCACTTTATCTCAATTTGTTTAATTTCAATGTTGTTTGGAAATGTTTGTGTAAAATAATGTTTTGTGTTGTACAGTAGAATGCAGAGGTGAAGACGCTGTACGTCAGCCAAGCACTTCTGTATCTGCTTACACTGAAGAAAGTATAACCCTGGACTGTGAATATGATACAACATACTTGATGCCTGCTCTGCTGTGGTACCGGCAAACAAAGCATTTCCCTCCACAATATATTTTAGTAAGGCACAATTTGGGAAATGGAAGTAATTCCAAAAACTTTCCCAACAACAGATATCAGTCCCAGCTGGATTCTGCTGTGAGACGAGTTACTCTGACTGTACGAAACCTTCTTCTGTCTGATTCTTCGGTTTACTTCTGTGCTTTGAGGCCCACTGTGAACACAGGATAGTGTGGATTACAACAAAAACCTGAACTTCACAACACACAATTAGCAGCCACTCTCACTGAATAAACAAAAGACAATAGCAATCATTCACTGATCTAATTGTGTGCCCTTGGAAAATGATCTATAGCATTTTAATATGGTGAATAACAAAGGATTTGCGTGCATGTGTGTGCATGAACCTTGCATCCCTCATATTGTTGTCTCATTTCACTCAAGTATAGCAATACCAGTAAATTTGGACATTTAGGGGTCCATTCAAGGTTTTTTTGGTCCCGCTGATGAAAATGTCTCATAAATGCCACAGAATGAAGCATTTTGAAAATGTAAAAATTCAGATTGTTTTCTGTGAGGATTGAGTTTAGGGGTAGGAAATAGATACAGATTCTACAGTATAAAAACAAAACATTACATCTATGGGAAGCTACCATTAAGATAGCTGTTGTGAAGAAAAAGTTTGATTTATTTCGAAGTAAAAAAAAGTCAATTATTTCTGTTTGGCAAAATTGGCACACATGGCCCAAAGTGGCATGTTGTTGTAAATATTTTTAAATGTAATACTTTATTGCTATTATATGGGATGATTGGGATGGGGTGATCCACGGTTTGGAAAATTCAAGATTTTAAAGCCGCCAAAAATTCTGGTATACCGTTCCTGTGGTAT
>CAIGQW010042275.1:28841-48555 GCA_903798125.1 Danio choprae
TAAACCTTTGGGTGGAGCTTAGCAATAACAAGTACAACAGAAAGAAGCACAGCGCTTCCCCAAATCTCTATTTGTACCTGATCTCTTCAGTCATCATGATTTTATTTTGCATCTCCATTTTGACACTTCTTACAGGTATCTGCATTTGATTTTATATAAGTTAATACATCTATTGTTGTTATAAGACAACACCCCTAAGTATATTAAATGAACATGAAAACACTCAAGATGCATTTATGATATTTTTCTGTTTTGTTTTCACAGAAGGCATTTTTGCTAATTCAATAACACCTTGGTCTACTAAACAGCAGCTTTTGGAAGGAGAAAAGGTGACTCTTTCATGTAAATACAGTGGAAGTAATATACAAAGTTTGCAGTGGTACAGACAGTATTCCAGCAGCACTGCTCCTGAATATCTCCTGCAAACATTTGAAAATGCGGAACCAGCGCAAAAGGGCCGTCATCTTGTTAAAGCACAAAAAGACAAAAAACAACTGGATCTGGAGATCTCCAAAGCTGAAATGACAGACTCTGCGATATATTACTGTGCACTGGTGCCCACAGTGACAGGAAACACTTCAAATCTGTACAAAAACCTGGCATCGGAGTCTCACATCTGACCTTTTTTTGTTTCGTTGTCACTTCACAATGACTATTGTCAATGCTTAATTTATAGCAATTAACATACATGCATTACATACATAAAAACGAAGACTTAAGAGTGGCAATTCCAGTGTTATGTACGTGACATTTGCAATAAAAACTTGAAACAATTTCATAGAGAATGTATAGGCTACCAGTATATTGACACAAGTTTATATTTTACAAAACTAGCCAGAGAGTTAAGGAATGATAAAAAAAATATCAATCTGAGTTACGGATTTGATAAAAAATAAAAAAAAGTATGCAAGTTTACAGTATGAAGAAATTAAGTGAATTAAACTGCACAACCCAAAATAAATAATAATAATAACTGAAAGGATAAGAGTTGTCTCTCTAAAGAACAATCATTATTTATTTTCTTTGACATTTTTTGCATTTATGAGAAAAAAGGTTTCATTACGCATGTGAAATTGCCACTTGGTGACATAAAAAAAATAAAACTGAAAATGTTGACAGATATTTGAGTATTTTTACAGTCGTGTAGAATACAAGCCTTGGTGAAAACTTTTTTTTTTTTGATGGCAAGGTTGACATTTGCAAGGAATTGCTCATAAGAAAAATTATGTGTTTAATTTGACCTAAATATTCCATGCAAACAATACAAATCTCAAAAAGACACTTAAGAATAAGTAGAGGAAAATAAGTAGAGACGTAGAGAGTGGAGTTCTAATATTTTGTATGAGGACTATAGAAGTGGTGGAGACAAATACATATGAGATGGAGATTCTGACTGTTGGATAAACTATTATGCTCATCACTAAAGTTAATTTAGCCAAAAACTTAAGTCAATTTTGAGAGGTTTTACCAAAATGATGGAAGAGGCATGTATATTTCTAATGAGCCTGGCAATTCGCATATATACTGTTTGCTAGTGGCAATACCTTTACCATATCACCACTATTAATTAGAGAGAATTTCACAGTGGGCGGAGCTTTGTAAGGATGATAACAACACTTCCACAGAATCTGCACTCTGCTTTTGCATTGCTCTAAACACATACGATATCTCTTGAACATGATGCTATTTTGTCTCACAGTTCTGGCCGTACTTACAGGTATTACATTTTGTTATTTTAACTCATTTGTCATGATTCAAGATTTCATCCACAGCTATCAAATGCGCATTCATTTATTGATTTTGTTTTTCAGAAAGTGTTTTTGCAAATGCAATAAGACCTCTCTCTGCTGAACAGCAGGTTTTAGAAGGAGGAAAGGTGATCCTTTCATGTACCTACGATGGAAATGAAATAAGGAATTTACAGTGGTACAAACAGCATCACAGCACTGCTCCTGAATATCTCCTGCAAACTTTTGAAAATGCTGTGCCAGAGCAGAAGGACCGTCTTCTTGCTAAAGCACAAAAGGACAAAAAACAACTGGATCTGGAGATCTCCAAAGCTGAACTGTCAGACACTGCTGTGTATTACTGTGCGCTGGTGCCCACAGTGACAGGAAACACTTCGGCACTGTACAAAAACTTGGCACACGGTATTATGATCACTTGACATACTAACATTTATGAACTACACCACTCCCGCAACAATTTATGAGATTTAAAAATTATGATACTATACT
Source organism: Danio choprae (assembly GCA_903798125.1). Classification (NCBI taxonomy): domain Eukaryota; kingdom Metazoa; phylum Chordata; class Actinopteri; order Cypriniformes; family Danionidae; genus Danio; species Danio choprae. Next base: position 31,079 of record CAIGQW010042275.1, read on the forward strand.
GACTGGAATAAACAGATGTTGCTAAGAGGAATTAAAAGTTATTTATTTAATGTTTATGAATAAAAAGATGTTCAAGGATATGTTATTTTTACTAAACAGTATTACAACATTTCATATAACATAAATGGGCAGATTCTACTTTATAGAGACTCTAAGAATAATTTTTTCTCCCACAATACAGAAATCTAAAGCAGTTTTTCATTCCTAAATAGTAATGAACTTTAAAACATTACAAAAAAACAAAAACAAGCTTATGTATTATATAACATTACCATGGACTGTGCAAGATGTCCTTTATAAGAAATGGTACACATTTTTTTATAAATTAAAACATCTATTGCAAACACAACTGTTATTCTTTCATAACACTATATCAACAAGATTTGAGCCTAAAAATGAATGAAAATGTGGTTCCCTTTCAGGATTTTTTTTAGATAAAAATGAAGTGATGTACTTATTATTTTTATGATTTGACGCCATTGTACTGTTACTTGCGACAAAAGGGGGTGAACCAGAGTAGGCTAACTGTCATGACAAACAGATAAAGTCAGCGAGCGGACTTGCATGAATGAATATAATACATCAAATGAATAGGTTGTAGGTAAATTTGGAGAAAATGCATAAAAACATTTGCTGAATATGTTCTCTGGAAAGTATTTCTGCCATTTTGCCAACATCTCGTTGTGACATTTCACATGGTTCAATGGGATCTCGATAACTGCAAGTTACGCCTCTACTACAAGTTACACCCCTTTCATGTTACGCCCCTGTCTTGCAGTCTGCAGACAGATATACTTGGAGTAAAGCAGAAAAGTCATTCAAGTTCACTCCACAGGAAGGCGCTCTTGTGAGTCATGATGCTGCTTTCCTAGTAAACTACACTTTAATCCAACCCTTAACACTTTTTAAAGTTCTTCTTAGATTTACATTAATCAGAAGATAACCATTCATGAGGAGTTTTAATTTATATCGAAAAACTCACTGTAAAATCATTAAGTGTTTGCATAAGTAATACAATCCCCACTCTACATTCAACACAAAATAAATCCACTGTTGTTCTTTCCCGCCACAGGATGGAGCTCTGCAGTGTGTTGTTAAATATGACTGACTCCAGCATGAGTTTCACACTTCAAGAACTCGTATTGCTCAACAATGACCATGTTTACTGCAGTCTTGATAATATTTTTACTTCTTAAGGGTAAGTAGAGCTTTAATGCTCCCTATTGACTGTCAAACAGCTGGCTGAATAGATCACAATAATTTAGGTTGTTAACGGACTCAATTAAACTTGCTTAAAAATGTTTAATTGTTTAGAACAGACTTTTTTTCTTCTTTCACAGAGATTGCCGATGCATATACAATAGAATCTCTCTCAGCTGAAAAGCATGTTTCAGTTGGAGAAAATGCTGTGATTTCTTGCAAATACAGTGGTGTTGGGCCAAGCTTCCAGTGGTACCGTCAATATCCAGGATCCAGACCAGTGTACCTTATTTTTAACACAGAGACTAGTTCTGGATCTGAACCCACTTTACGTCTCACATCAATGGCTACAAAAGCACTCACACAAGTGGATCTGGAGATCTCCTCTACTGAAGTGACGGACTCTGCTGTGTATTACTGTGCCCTGCAGCCCACAGTGACTGGAAATACACCTGCTACTTACAAAAACTGTGTGCTCAAGTTCATATTTTAGTTGTGAAGTGCACCTTCTTTCATTTTCAATTGTTGCTGCATAATAACTTTCTCCATTTTCAAAGCGTTCGATTTTGACAACTTTACCATCAAATGTTTACCTGCATTCACTGATATGCCCAAAACTCTGAATTATAAGAAAATCCAAAGCCGCCCCTCATTCATAATTCATAATTATGATTAAAGCAAAGCACGTTTGTTTTCATTTGTATCTTTGTTTAGTGGTATTTATCATGGTTGTGGTTTACTATATTTTATACAAATGCAACCAATACAACACCTAGTCATATTAAAATAAAAAACTATTTCCCAACACAGACATTTAATGAAACCCTTTTTATAACGTTACTGTATATATTGCAGAATAAAGAAAACAGTTGACTGACATCACAATCTCAATGTCATTGTGTAAAAAAACGTTAACAGCAATCGTTTTTTTAGACTTGTTTGTTCTGTTTAACACACATATTTTTAGGTATATATATTAATGTACTAAATCAACAATAGTTTGATGAATCAACCTAAATATAGTTTTAATTATTTAAAATAACATATTTGTTACCCATAATTTACACTTTATTTTCTTTTTTTTTGCAAATTGCACTATATTTCTAATGTGTGGAAAGTTTTCATTTGATTACAGTTTCATAAAATGGATAATAAATGTGCAATGTATACGTATCATTATTTTTTCTAATGCACATTAGAAGACAATCTTTTATAACAATAATATTAAAAAAACAATTAAAAGTAAAACATGTTTCTATAAACTGAAATTAATGCACAGATCATGAGAGCAAACTTAGGAAAGATGCATATAAAAGTTGCTATCAGTTCTTATTATTTTTTCTAGTTCTATCAGAGAATAGAAACAGAAATACAGAAATACCATCCAAGCTCTCAGAGCTTCATGAAGGTCTGAACGGGTTTTACACAGAAGAGGGCATCCTTCTTTTTTTCCTGCTGTTCATAAGCTCAATTCTCATCATTGAAGGTCTCCACAGGGTGGAGCTCCAGGCTTAAAATCACAGGATTTCAGTTAGAAAAATACTAAAATCAACAACACAATTGAGCCTGTCATTTCATTTCACCATGCTGCTCTGTGCACTTGTCATGCTTTCATCACTTGCAGGTGAGAAGTGTTGAATTTTGTGTAGAGTTACCAGACGTTTAGCTGTTTTAATAGGAAACTCTAGATTTGGATAAACTAAACGTCCTGTCTGGTTAATATCTATGATAAAACTTTATTTTGATGGTTCATCAACATATATTCTACTGACTTAGCAAGTACATGTCAGCTTATTCTACTAACCCTAACAGTCTACTAATAGACTACTACTAGTCAGTGAAATCAACTAAATGTTTAAAGTGGACCATCAAAATAAATTGCATCTCAAATCCTATATTCCATGTGAATATATCAGGTAATCTATTATGCTTTCTTCTTCAGGAGAAGGAATATGTGAAGTGATAACATCTCGTGGTTCTGAAAAAGCAGCTCAAGATGGTACCAATGTTACTCTGTCCTGCAACTACACAGGAGTGGTTTATAATTTACTATGGTATCGTCAGTATCAGAGATCCAAACCTGAACTCCTTCTCTCCATCACTGAATCTGGAGAGGCAGTTAAAGCAGATCCATCAGCCCACTGGCTTTCAGCTACAGTTCACAAACAAAGCAAACTCACGGACCTGGAAATCAGCCCTGCTAAAGTGACTGACTCTGCTGTGTATTACTGTGCCTTGAAGCCCACAGTGACAGGAAAACACTCTTCCTCTGCACAAAATCATTCTGTAAATTAACCATGCACTTTATTGAGGTTTAACAAGAACATTTACTGTATACACTATGTTGTTTCTGAGACTAAATCAGCCATTAGAGTATAATCAATCCACAAAAATTAATCTGTACATTTTGCCACACGACAGTTGTGGGTGGAGCTTATTGTGGTGCAAGCAAAAGAGCTCAAAAAAGTCTTGATACACCAATGGCTACATCAGTAATTCCAAACTACATCCAACAATGATCCTCTTCTGCTTTGTTTTAGCACTGGTCTTGGATTATGGTAAGAAACAGACTTAAAACCTTATGTTAATAACAACAACAACAAACTGACTTTTTTATTGGCCATTAGGCATCTTTAAAATGTAAACCTTTAAGATTGATAACACTGGATTGCTAATCGTGTTTGCAGGTAAAGCTAATGAGAATCCTATCAGACCGGATGAAGTGTTTGTGTCTTTAAACGAAGGCAGTAACACCACTCTGTCCTGTACATTTGATGGATCTGCTTACCGTCTTCACTGGTATCGACAGAAAACTGGATTAGTGTTGGAGTTTCTAGTACTGATTGATAAATCTACCAAAGTTGTAGTGACCGCTTCTCCCCCTCATCCACATGTGTCTATTAATCTCCATGATAACCGTGTGGATCTGGAGATCTCTCCTGCTGCAGTGTCAGACTCTGCTCTGTATTACTGTGCTCTGCAGCCCACAGTGACAGGAAAGCTTGCAACACAGCACAAAAATGATTTTAAAGGAACTAAAGCATTTTTCTCTATTCCTTCTTTATACATTTCTTCAGCAGTTTATCTACTGATGGCCACCAAAAATGTTCGGTTAAATTGTCAATATAACAGTGGTCATTATAACAGACATATCCAGTGGTCATTTTTCACTCATATTTGTAACTGCTCCCAGTCAAACTAAAATGTTATGCAATATGGAATATTTTATTTGATGAATAGAAATCAGAATAACAAAAATCAACAATTAATTAGTTCTCCATATCCAGTTTCTGTATCATTTTGATTTGCAATAAAGTGAAAGAAATGTATCCTTTAATTTATATATTCAGCATATGTTCTCTTTAATGAATGCTTTCAACAGGTTGCATGAACTGGTTTAAAAATGAAGACAACATTAAGTAAATCATTTTCCAGAAGGCGGGGCTTAATATCAAGATGTGGAAGCATTTTAATCTGAAGGTCAGAAGTCAAAGGCATCCAGTGTGAATGATACTCCAGTCTTCCAGATTCTGCTTTAACATCTGCTATTATGATCATTTTCACTCTTCTCTGTTTTTTGTGGCCATGTTTTGGTAAGTTCTATTATATCCATTACTGTTTACTTATTTAGTTATTTCAAATTATCTTTTTTTAATCTAACTACTGTATTATTTTCTTCATTAACAGGGCACACAGAGGGAGATGTAATAAAACCTTTATCCCTGGATGAAAATAGCCATGTTGATGATGCTGTTACCCTATCCTGCAGTTATAAAGACTATACGGGTACTGTAAATGGTTTACAATGGTACCGACAATTTCCCAGATCCAAACCAGAGTTCATCCTTTACATCTATGAAAGTGGAGCTATGAGTGAAGACAGACCGGACAGATTTTCTGCTCAAGTTTATAAAGACACCAAACAAGTGGATCTGAAGATCTCCTCTGCTGTAGAAACAGACTCTGCCATGTATTACTGCGCCCTGGTGCCCACAGTGACAGGAAATAGAACTGCATCATACAAAAACCTCACATGCCTTCATTAAACAATGATGAAGCCTTAAACATTTACTTCATCCTGTCTCCGATATCAAATTTCCTGAAACAGTAGACTGTCCTTTCAATGAAACATCATATTCACACACTTAAAGGTTTCAATTCCCCCATGCCTAAAACTGTACAGTAAACAAACACTGTATTTTGCCAGCAGATGGCACTCCATCACTTACATGAGACGTACTTCATAGCTTATTTTTTTCCCCAATCTGTTCACTTCCCAACTTCCATCATGATGTAAATGGATTTATATTGTAAGATAAAACACATTTACATTCGTAATTATTCATCTTTGCACAGGTCAGATTTCAGTCCAACTATTGATCGTGCTTTTCCAGCTCAAAAGGTCAATGATTAAATTTTCCCTTCAAGATATGATCAGACAGTACAGATAATTTTGTTAGTTCAGTTTTAGCATGTAATTTTCCTCTGCTATAGAAACGGTTTAGTAGGCTGCACTCAAAAAAATGACATCTGCTGTTTGTTCAAACTACTTATTTAAAATGAGCAGAAACAACACAATTCTTGATATTTGGGGGAGGGATGGTTGGGGACAACCTAATTAATTTATGTTCAATCTACTTAAATTTGTAAAAACTAATAACTTAACCTAATTCCTTCATGTTGCCCCAAAACAAAGCAATTCTGTGGAACCCAGAATTTTTTTACAGTGTTCATTTTGAAATCAGTTGACATTCACTTGTAAAGATACTTACAGTAGTCAGTGAAGAGTCTGTTGGGGAGCAAAATAAATAAAGCGTTAGCAGACATTAAACAGATAGTCTACTGATTCACTAATAACATGTACAGTAGTGCAACATTACTTGAAGTTAACTGAATGTCCTAAAGAGAACTAGTGTTAAACAAAGGACAAGTAAATGTATCAATTTTTACAGAAGGCGAAGCTTAATAAAGATAATACATTTTCTTCAATAAATACAGGTTGCAGGAAGTGGTTTAAAAATGAAAACAACATTAAGTAAATACATTTTTCCAGAAGGCGGGGCTTAATATCAAGATTGTAAAGCATTTTAATCTGAAGGAGGATGTCAGAAGTCAAAGGCATCCAGTGTGAATGATACTCCAGTCTTCCAGATTCTGCTTTAACATCTGCTATTATGATCATTTTCACACTCCTCTCTTTTTTGTGGACAACTATTGGTAAGTTGTATTTCTCTCTTCGATCTACTTTTTACTTATGTAGTACTTTCAAATGTTTTTTTATCTAACCACTGTATTCTTTTATTCGTTAATAGGAGACACAGAGGCAGATGTAATAAAACCTTTGTCCCTGGATGAAAACATGCATGTTGGTGATGCTGTTAATCTGTCCTGCAGTTATAAAGAAAATACAGATACTGTACAGAATTTACAGTGGTACAGACAATTTCCCAGATCCAAACCAGAGTTCATCCTTTACATCTTTGAAAGTGGAGCTATGAGTGAAGACAGACCGGACAGATTTTCTGCTCAAGTTTATAAAGACACCAAACAAGTGGATCTGAAGATCTCCTCTGCTGTAGAAACAGATTCTGCCATATATTACTGTGCCCTGGTGCCCACAGTGACAGGAAATAGAACTGCATCATACAAAAACCTCACATGCCTTCATTAAATTAACATGAAGTGTCAAACATTTACTTCATCTGGTCTCAGATACCAAATTTCGTGAAACAATAATTTGTCCTTTCAATGGAACATCATATTCACCAACATAAACGTTTTAAATCCCCCATGTCTAAAGCTGTACAGTAAACAAACACTGCATTTGCCAGCAGATGGCACTCCATCACTTACATGAGACATACTTTCTCATATTTTTTTCCGATATGTTCACTTCCCAGCTTCCATCATGTGTAAATGTGCTTTATCTTACAATATAGCTTAATTTACATTTGGTAATTCTTAATCTTTGCACAGGTCAGATTTTAGTCCAGCTATTGATCATGCTTTTCCAGCTTAAAAGGTCAATGATTAAATTGTGGAACATTTTCCCTTCAAGGTATTCAAATAGTACAGATAATTTTGTTAGTTCAGAGGAAGCATATGTTAATGCTTCCTCTGCTGTAGAAACAGTTTAGTAGACTGTTAATTTTAAAACAAGTTGACATTCACTTGCAAAGTTACTTATAATAAGTAGAGAGTCTGTTGGGGAGCAAAATAAATAAAGATTTAGTAGACATTAAACAGATAGTCTACTGATTCACTAATAACAAGTACAGTAGTGCAACATTACTTGAAGGTAACTGAATATCCTAAAGGGAACTATTAATGTATAGTGTTAGGCAAAAGGCAAGTAAATGTATCAATAATTTTTCCAGAAGGCGGAGCTCAATAAAGATAATATTCATTCATTAATTTTTTTTTCGGCTTAGTCCCTTTATTAATCTGGGGTCGCCACAGCAGAATGAACCGCCAACTTATCCAGCATATGTTTTACGCAGCGGATGCCCTTCCAGCCGCAACCCATCACTGGGAAAATAAAGATAATAGATAAAGATATAATATTTTCTTTAATAAATACTTTGAACAGGTTGCATGAACTGGTTTAAAAAAGAAGACAACAAGTAAATATGTTTTCCAGAAGGCGGGGCTTAATATCAAGATGTAGAAGCATTTTAATCTGAAGGAGGATGTCAGAAGTCAAAGGCATCCAGTGTGAATGATACTCCAGTCTTCCAGATTCTGCTTTAACATCTGCTATTATGATCATTTTCACTCTCCTCTGTTTTTTGTGGACAACTACTGGTAAGAAAGTTTTATTTACTCACCCTTTTATTACTTTTTACTTAAATTGCTACTGTTTTTACCATTTAATTTTTATGTGACTCAACTAATTAGGCTTTTTCTCTCCATTAACACACAGAGGCAGATGTAATAAAACCTTTATCCCTGGATGAAAATAGACATGTTGATGACGCTGTTACTCTGTCCTGCAGTTATAAAGACTATACAAGTACTGTTGATACTTTACAATGGTACCGACAATTTCCCAGATCCAAACCAGAGTTCATCCTTTACATCTTTGAAAGTGGAGCTATGAGTGAAGACAGACCGGACAGATTTTCTGCTCAAGTTTATAAAGACACCAAACAAGTGGATCTGAAGATCTCCTCTGCTGTAGAAACAGATTCTGTCATGTATTACTGCGCCCTGGTGCCCACAGTGACAGGAAATAGAACTGCATCATACAAAAACATCACATGCCTTTATTAAACAATAGCTATGTTTCCATCTAAAGATGCAAATTAACTATGCACAAAAAAGGAATATCGCATAAAAGATGTGTGAATAAAGCAGCATTTCCATCCAAACGAGTCGAAGAGAACAAAATCATCACTTCCTGATTAACTGGCGCCAAATATCAACAGTAAAAACAAAATTTGCTGCAGTAGGAGAAGCTGCGTGAATCTTTTCTTTATTTAATAAATGACCTGCGCCTCAAAAGACAATACCGACACGCAATGAACGCATGGTGGTGTTTGAAGGCGTGAGACGTGAAGCACAGATGCTCTTGACAATTTTGGAGGTAATTAATAATAACACTAATACTGAAATGTTTAAGGCGTTTTAAAATGACCAAAACTATTTTTCAGATGCTTTACAGTGTGCTCAGCCTGCTGGTTTGTCCATTCACACACATTTTATAATCACATGATCTCTTATAACAAAATCACATGAACTCTTTAATGCGCATCCTGGAATTTGTCCGGTAAATTGTTTCCATCGTAGTTTATTCACGTTTTCTCTTATCGAATAAAAAGTTTATCCTACTCAGTTATGGGCATACATTGTTCTATGCACATTTTCAAAATGTATGCGCATCTTGGCGTTTCCATCAACCAATTTTTTATGCGCATATCCAAAATGCACATAAAAATAGGTGGATGGAAACATGGCTAACGATGAAGCCTTAAACATTTACTTCATCCTGTCTTAGATATCAAATTTCTCAAAACAACAGACTGTCTTTTCAATGGAACATCATTTTTACACCCTTAAGTTTCAATTCCCCATGCCTAAAGCTGTACAGTAAACAAACACTGTATTTTGCCAGCAGATGGCACTCCATCATATACATGACATACTTAATCTCATTTTTTTTTTTCCAATCTGTTCACTTCCCAGCGTCCATCATGTGTAAATGTGTTTTATCTTACAATATAGCTTAATTTACATTTGGCAATTATTCATCTTTGCACAGGTCAGATTTAAATTGTGAAACATTTTCCCGTCAAGATGTCATCAGATAGTACAGATAATTTTGTTAGTTCAGTTTTAGTATATGCTAATGTTTCCTCTGCTGTAGAAACAGTTTAGTAGACTGTTAATTTTAAAACAAGTTGACATTTACTTGCAAAGTTACTTATATTCATTAGAGAGTCTGTTGGGGAGCAAAATAAATAAAGATTTAGTAGACATTAATCAGATAGTCTACTGATTCACTAATAACATGTACAGCAGTGCAACATTACTTGAAGGTAACTGAATGTCCTAAAAGGAACTATTAATCTATAGTGTAATACAAAAAGGAAAGTAAATGTATCAATAATTTTTCCAGAAGGCTGAGCTTAATAAAGATAATCCATAAAGATAATAGATTTTCTTTAATAAATACTTTGAACAGGGCGGAGCTTAATATCAAGATGTAGAAGCATTTTAATCTGAAGGAGGATGTCAGAAGTCAAAGGCATCCAGTGTGAATGATACTCCAGTCTTCCAGATTCTGCTTTAACATCTGCTATTATGATCATTTTCACTCTTCTCTGTTTTTTGTGGCCATGTTTTGGTAAGTTCTATTATATCTATTACTGTTCACTTATTCAGTTATTTCAAATTATTTTTTTTTATCCAACTACTGTATTCTTTTCTTCATTAACAGGGCACACAGAGGCAGATGTAATAAAACCTTTGTCCCTGGATAAAAATAGACATGTTGATGAGGCTGTTACTCTGTCCTGCAGTTATAAAGACAATACGGGTACTGTAAATAGTTTACAATGGTACAGACAAATTCCCGGATCCAAACCAGAGTTCATCCTTTACATCTTTGAAAGTGGAGCTATGAGTGAAGACAGACCGAACAGATTTTCTGCTCAAGTTTATAAAGACATCAAACAAGTGGATCTGAAGATCTCCTCTGCTGTAGAAACAGATTCTGCCATTTATTACTGCGCCCTGGTGCCCACAGTGACAGGAAATAGAACTGCATCATACAAAAACCTCACATGCCTTCATTAAACAAACGTGAAGCCTCAAACATTTACTTAATCCTGTCAGAAATGCCATCACCACAATAATTTGTCATTTTACTGGTGCAACACACATTCATATAGGCTCATATCTCCCTTCTGACTAAAATTGTACAGAAATAATTAAACTGTAATCCCAGCAGGTGGCGCTCTAGTACTTATATTAAATTTCAAATAGACAAAAATTATAGAATTTCCCATTTTAATTTACTAACAGTATAGGTTAGTTTCCAAGCTTACCATGAAAAGAAGAGCATGTACTAATACTGCATTATCCTGCTTGCAAAATGGATTTAAGGAAAATGTATTGATATTAATATTCTAACTATAACACATTACAGTATAGTCATTAATGAGTACTTCTCACTGTATAATATATGCACTCATTCGGAACAAAGTTAAATCAAATACATTTTCAAACATTTTTACATTTTACAAAGTTAAATCAAATAAATTTTCCATGCAGATCATTTAACCTCTCACTCACCTCTGGAACCATAATAATTCACTCTTACCCATATTCTGCCAGAGGGAGGAGCTGTATGTTTTTCACAACCAAGTTCAGGCTATATTTGAGTTAGTTGCTGTATATCTTAGCAAGAAACATGCAGCATTGATTTTCAGTCACTTTTGTCTCTTCCCAGATCAAATGTTGTCCATAATTTTGATCATTATTTCTCTGCTCAAAGGTCAGTACTTCATAATTGTTTGTATTTCTTACACTAACTGAATGTATTTGAATAAATATAATGTTTGCATCTTAATTGAAATAAACCCAAATGTTGTTTCTTCTTTCATACAGAGAATGTTGATGCAGATGCACGTACGATAAATCCATTGAGCTCAGAGACGCACGTCACAGCAGGACACAATGTGACCCTCTCCTGCAAGTATAGTGGTCGTGTTCGTACTCTGCTATGGTTTCGACAGTATCCAGGATCTCGAATAGAGTTCCTCATTTTTGCCACCGAGGTCAAAAGTCGATCAAACCCTGCACTTCGTATTTCAAATGTGGTTGATCAAAAAAGCATGAGTCTGAGCATTTTCCATGGAGAAATTCAAGATTCAGCGACGTACTACTGTGCTCTGACGACCACAGCGATGAGAAACACTGAAACACTGTACAAAAACCAGAGACCATATCAACAAACTAGATCGGCACCAGATTATAACAGTGCTTTTAACAAATTTCAACATGAGCTGACTTTCTCAAATAATATGAACCATGATCATGAAATCATTTTTCCAGAAGGCGGGGCTTAATATAAAGATGTGGAAGCATTTTAATCTGAAGGTCAGAAGTCAAAGGCATCCAGTGTGAATGATACTCCAGTCTTCCAGATTCTGCTTTAACATCTGCTATTATGATCATTTTCACTCTCCTCTGTTTTTTGTGGACAACTATTGGTAAGTAAGTTTTATTTACTCACCCTTTTATTATTTTTTACCATTTAGTTTGTATGCGACTCAACTAATTAGGCTTTTACTCTCTATTAACAGAACACACAGAGGCAGATGTAATAAAACCTTTATCCCTGGATATAAATAGACATGTTGATGACGCTGTTACTCTGTCCTGCAGTTATAAAGAGAATACGGGTAATATACAGAATTTACAGTGGTACCGACAATTTCCCAAATCCAAACCAGAGTTCATCCTTTACATCTATGAAAGTGGAGCTATGAGTGAAGACAGACCGAACAGATTTTCTGCTCAAGTTAATAAAGACACCAAACAAGTGGATCTGAAGATCTCCTCTGCTGTAGAAACAGATTCTGCCATGTATTACTGTGCCCTGGTGCCCACAGTGACAGGAAATAGAACTGCATCATACAAAAACCTCACATGCCTTCATTAAACAAACATGAGGTCTCAAACATTTACTTCATCTGATCCTAGATACTAAAAAAATATGCTGCCATATTAAAATGGAACCAACTACATTAAGTTTATCCACAAAACAAAAAGTTCCCATTACCACATGACTGAAACTGTATAACACTAACTATAACTGTATTTTGCCAGGAGGTGGCAGTCTATGACTTACATAAGACCGAAAAGACTCATTTTTTCCGGTGTTTAATTCCCAGCCCCTGTAATGAGTCTTAATTTAACAAAATAAACAAATGTATTAGACAGGCAAATTTTTGATTCTTGTGCAGGTCAGATTTTGACACTAATTTTTTATCCCTAACTCCAAACTGTCTGAAATCCTTTAATAAAGATCATTTCGCTCACACAACAGACTAAATACAATCAAAAGACCCTCAGTTCAGTTGTCAGTGAGGCTGCACGATATAAATCTAACATTACAATATTTAGTTTTGCTGTGATACATATTGCAATATGAATATAATTTCACCAGATTATTTGAATAGTTCTATTTGGGAAGATTTCATTAATTTAGATGGACTGGGATGATCAAACCTTTTTCTATGCAGTGCGTTTGCATAAAATAAAATAAATTCCAAGCCTATATAAATATGAAAGCAAATATAAAAGTTAAATAAAAAAAGTGCTTTATGGTTTTCTGGGGAGTCTAAAAGCATTCAAGTACAGATATTGAACAATCATAAAATAACATGGTCATCATTGTATAAATAATTAAGAAATATATATATTTAATAATATATTTATCTAAAGGACATTTATTAGATTTTAATTCAATAAAAGAAAAATGTTATTTAGACACCAAAGATTTCTTTAGATATCTCCAGCTCCGGTATCATTTCTATCAGTGTCTAAAAAAGACACTGATAGTGATACAAATAAGAGTGCTCTAGTTAAATGATTCTCCTCAGCTTATATGGCTGAACCAATGTCAAAAACTATAACTAAATTATATAAATCACTGATGGATCTACAAGGGGATTAATCTCTGTACATTAAAGAACGATGAGAGAAAGAAAGTGGTATCATCATCTCAAATGAGGATTGGCTAAACATATGTAAATTGCAATAGGCTACTTCCCGTTCTTCGTATTGGAGAGAATTTTGCTGGAGTAATATTATTTGTTTTTTTCGTACTCCAAAACAGAAAATGTCGTTTCATGGGATCTCAAATTGTTGGAGGCATTGTGGATCACAGGAAGCTAACCATTTTCACATATTTGGGGGGGGGATATCCTAATATTAGAAGTTTTTGAAAAGGGATACATAGCATTTTAGAAAATATCTTAAATACTTCAATTGATTTCAGCTTTGAGGTATACCTTATTTTTGGTATGCTGTCAATGGATTCCTTGAAAAGAAAGAAAAAACAAATTTTTATAGAGTCATCCTTGCTTCAAGTAAAAAAGCCATTACTAGATGCTGGTATAAACCTAATCCACCACAAATGCAAGATTTAATTGATGTTTTAAAAAATAGTCATTATGGATAAAATTACATACAGTGTGCATAATCAAAAAGATACATTTGTTGACTAGTGGTTTTATTGGATTGAGTACATTACTCCCATTCAACCTAATGTCTTTTTCCTATAGAATTTTAAGATCCAATCCTGCGATATGACTATTGGAGATACACACATTGCAATATCAATGCTCAAATAATACTGTTCAGCCCTAGCTCTCAACTCAATTTACTTCTGGAGGAAGGATATGTATAAATCATGTATCACAATACTCCAGCAATATCCTTTTATTTTTACTGTAGATACTGTACATCTTGGAAGAAATGTGCTGCATAGATTCTCATAGCAGTTTTTGTTATAGCGCAGGTCAGATGCTGTTCCGGCTCTTGATCATTATTTCTCTGGTCAAAGGTCAGTTCTTTTTAAGTTTTAATCCAATGATTACATAAACTCTGCATGAACACGACGTAGTTATTGCTTTAACGCTTATTTCTTTTTTTTAACAAGGAATGTTTGTCAACATACAATAAACCCAATGAGCTCAGATAAGGACATCACAGCAGGACACAATGTGACCCTCTCCTGTAAATACACTGGAATTGTCAACACTTTACAGTGGTATCGACAATATCCAGGAACTCGCTGTGCTCTGGTGCCCACAGGCAACAATGAAACACTGGCAACAATGAAACACTGCACAAAAATCTCAAACTAGTACTAGCAGCAGAACATAATATTTCAACATTGTGTAATTGGCCCACTTGAATCACATATCGTGAAGCACTGTGAAAGTCATTTCACACTACACATTTAAAACTAGAAGTTAAATAAAACCAATTAACTCCGAATATGAAGTGTGATGGCTGAAGGAATCTCATCAATAAAACTATAGATTACTGTAATTTACTCTCAATAATCAATCTTTTTGTAATAATGACAAAGACAGGAATGTGGTTGTTCAGTTGGGTTTAGAAATCAAATAAAATTCTTATTCATAACTGTTTTTTTTAGACATATCAGTCATATAGCAATACAATACATCTTTTGGATAGATTGTTTTACTGAATAACAAAAGATTCTTAAGGTGACATTTAAATGATTTTTAAACTCATAAACCATTTGGATCACCATTATGAGTTATACGTTTGGTATTTTCAGTGAATCAAAAAAATATAATCAGTGCCTGGCTTAATTTAAGTGACTCAATCACACTGCTACAGTGCATTTATCTGAATAGTTAAGAGTAAGGATGCATGATACTGGAAAAATATGCAATAATTATATTTTTTACTACATGACATTTTCCTAGAAAAATTCTAGAATTTATAGAAAAATCAAAAAAATTTATTAGCAATGGTTTTTAAAACATTTATTTATTGAAGGAGATTAAAATAAATAGGTAAAAAGTTATTTTTCTGATCTAATTAATTCCAATTCAGACAAAAAAAAAAAACTCTGTAAAGGAACACATTTAGCCTTTAAAACACTACGAATGAGTGAAAACCTCAGCAGATATTCTGATTGATTGGCTATTGTCATTTTCCATAAGTTTTTATTTTCAGCTCCTGGTTCAGCTTTCATCCACTCCAGCCAATTGCAGAACAGCAACTACTGGGGAGATGGGGATAAAACAAAATCTGATGTGTCAAATTTACATAAACAACCAATGCATAAAACAAATGCAATTTATCACGCATCTGTGATATGCATATTGCATAATATTATCACGATAATGATGATTTTGGAATATATTGTGCTGCCCTAGTTAAGAAACTGGTAAAGGTGGCTTTATATTATTCTTTGATTCTGATCCATACGCCTGGGAGGTAAAAAATTTAATTCATATGCAATCCTTCCAAGCAGTCAGAAGGAGGAGCTCTATGAGAGTGTATATTTTTGTCTTAGTGTGCTGTCATTCTGTGAGTTGAAGCAGCATTATGTGGATCTATTTACTTTTGTTCCTTTCAGCACTTGAAGGTGAGAACATTTTTTAATTCTTCATTTATAATTACTATTTTAAAGCAATAAAAATGATTCACAATTTTTATTTGACAGGAGACTCTCTTGGTGACATCATAACATCTCATGGTTCTGAAAAAGCAGCTCAAGATAATACCAATGTTACTCTGTCTTGCAACTACACTGGTGCTGTTTATAATCTACTATGGTATCGTCAGTATCAGAGATCCAAACCTGAACTCCTTCTCTCCATCACTGAATCTGGAGACGCAGTTAAAGCAGATCCATCAGCCCACTGGCTATCAGCTACAGTTCACAAACAAAGCAAACTCACGGACCTGGAAATCAGCCCTGCTAAAGTGACTGACTCTGCTGTGTATTACTGTGCCCTGACGCCCACAGTGACAGGAAAACACTCTTCCTCTGCACAAAATCATTCTGATCGTAAGGCTCAAGGCTGACAGACTCACTGACAAACTTGCTTTAAATTTATTAACTTATATTCTACTTTCCTTTTCTTATTGTATGTGTCAGAATGTCTATGACAATCTATGTCAAATGTATATTGTGTGGACACAGCAAGCATATTTATTTATTTTTTATTATGTCTAATAGACATTTAAACAGACTGTTCGGCTGAAACAAGGCTAAATCTGGGCTGTCAGTAAAAAGTAATAGACATCTAAGAATAGTATAAAAATAAATAACATCATCTAATACACATGAATGAATGTTTACACGTGCAAATTCTGTGTAATTGGTGTCTCGATTTGATGAAAGAATCAGTTTGATGACTAGTCTGGTTTTGGATTATTCTTGGACATCTTTTCGATTTTCATGGACAGGCCAAATTTAAGCCTCATTTTAGCCAAGATGACCATTTTTAAAATGTCTATTAAACACAAACGCATATAAAAATAATAATAATTAAATATAAATAATTTTATATTTAAATAATTCAATAATGATTAAAAAAAACATAGCATATCATAACCGTATAGTTTCATGAATGAAATTTAAAAGGTATAATGTGATGTAAATGTCAAGCTAATGTCAATCCCATTCAACTTAAATTTAATTGTATAGCGCCTTTCAATGTAATTATTGTTCCGAAGCAGCTTTACAAAAAGGTGCACGCTATAACATTATCTACAGCAGAGAAAGTAAAGATGTTGTGATAGGGTGGAGTACACCGCTATCAAGCATATACATTACAGTACAGTTCAATTCACATTTATACAATATGTAATTTTTTTTTAAAGTGATGAGTATATAATGTTTATACTGTACACATATTTTCAAGGAAATTACCTGATTATTACAATATTACGTTAAATTTTTTGTGTATTGATTAGGAGGTTGTGCTGTCCTCAAAGTCTTCATAAGGATGGAATCATCTCTTCATTGGTCTTGATATAATAGATTGAATATTGTATTGAGAGTTAAAAAAAGAAAAAAGACAAAAATACATTTATTCATATACTCTAAGCTAAAAAAGAATTTTTTAGATGTTAAAGAAATTGTGTCTCCCTTGTCTACTTGAGATCCAACCATAATAGCATGTGTACACAGGGCCAAAGATGAGCAAGAAGTAGACTTTAGTATGAAGGAGGAGCTTAATGTTTAGTTGACTCCAGCAGAACAAGTCAAAGAT
>CAIGQW010042275.1:68248-78292 GCA_903798125.1 Danio choprae
AGAGAGAGAGAGAGAGAGAGAGAGAGAGAGAGAGAGAGAGAGAGAGAGAGAGAGAGAGAGAGAGAGAGAGAGAAATAGAAATGAAAATAAATGTTATATATTTAAAGTTGGCGTGAAATGTAAGTATTGTCTTCATTATCCTGACATCAAGATGAAACAGCTTCTTGAAAACTAAAATGAAAGACAGAAGTTGATTTTGAACAGGAATTGGATCATTGTCATTTGCTATAGCCCATAGGCTAATTTAATAGACAGAGAGGGCTAATGCGTTTTACATAAAATAACACAACATTATAACATAACATAAAAAAAATAAATATAATGCAATGTGATGCAATATTCCATTGAAAAAATAATTCACATTTATGGTCATAATGGCGGGCCTCACAGTGGCGCAGTGGGTAGCACGTTCGCCTCACAGCAAGAAGGTCGCTGGTTCGAGCCTCGGCTGGGTCAGTTGACATTTCTGTGTGGAGTTTGCATGTTCTCCCTGTGTTGGCGTGGGTTTCCTCCGGGTGCTCCGGTTTCCCCCACAAGTCCAAAGACATGCAGTATAGGTGAATTGGGTAGACTAAATTGTCCGTAGTGTATGAGTGTGAATGGGTGTGTATGGATGTTTCCCAGAGATGGGTTGCAGCTGGAAGGGCATCCGCTGCGTAAAACATATGCTGGATAAGTTGGCGGTTCATTCCGCTGTGGCGACCCCAGATTAATAAAGGGACTAAGCCGAAATGAAAATGAATGAATGAATGGTCATAATGGCTGTGGGTGATTGATTAGATCGGTTCTAATCAAACAAACATCTTGTTTATACATAATTATAGTAATATAATTGTTTTATATTAAATATTTGCAGCAATACTAATGAATGTTAATAATGAGTACATTTTCACACATTGCCAATATCAAAGCAAATCTCTGATTCAGGAAAACCTAGTAAAGGTTTTAAACCAGCACACAGGGATGATTTATATTTATGATACAATGGCGCCATCTAGTGTTTAATCTTGAAGTACTACAGGTAGTTGTAAACAGAGAGCTGCAGATCAAAATAATGACAATAGATGGCAGCAGGTCCTCAGTTTTGGCTGGCAGGATCATCTTGCTCTTCGCCCTCTGTTGGAGACTTTAGGCACTGCCATTACACCAGGAATCCTGCAGATTTATTGAAGAATTAGTTCAAACCACTGACGTCTGATGGCAGTTTAGAGACCTGTTGATCTGCACAACGCTTCATAAATGTATTTTGCACATCAGTGCGCATGCACATACTGCATATGTTAAAATACTAATGCATATCCAATAGACCCATGATTAAAATAAATACAAACCAGGGATATATTTGACAAATTATTTATTATTATATGTACAAAACATAACGAGACATGTAATGCAAAATTAAGAATGCATTAAAAAATATTTAAACCCATTTTCTCCTGTATTTACATTCCCACAAGCCTGCATTGCATATTGATATTATTTAACTAAAATGAGCAAAATTTCTACCACGATTCACACTTTAAATGAAAGCATAAAGGTTAAGCTCTGGAAAAAAGTAGTTTTCAGAAATGATTAATTCACTCTTTCTGTTGCAGTGTCTTTTAAATATGATGAACATTTCAGGTACTTTTATGACTGATCCCAACCTCTTTTTCAGTTATGAATAATATGTATGAACCCTGCACTGAAAGTACACAGTGGGTGCAAAAGTGCAAAAATCCTAATGAAAGAGAAAGTGCCATTTTTAACAAAACTATTGCAAGTAAACAAGGCCTCCATGATGCCAGATTATAAGCTTCATATTATAGACCAAAGTCATGCATGTGCTACATTTTGCTCTTTCTGCAAGTTGCAAAATGTGCAAATGCAGATGCATCAGTCTTCCTGTCCTCATTTTTGTCACCCACACCCACACACACACATGCGCAAACGCACACATCCTGTCATGCTTGCCTCACACAGGAGACAAACAACCACAGACGTCTGTGACGCAGGCAGGAAGTTAGGCATCTTGTCTTATTTCTGCACAGCGCCCACTTCCTGTGGAAAAAATAATACTAACCCTTGATTCAAATCATCCCACTTACCTACTTTCAAAATGATGCCACAGGTTAGCTTTGAGACATTGTGGAAGAATAAAGCTAAAACTGCTAGTTTAATTTTACATAATTTGTAGCTCTTGCAGCACTACAGCATTGCTATATTAAAAACAATGCATGTAGTTAAATAATTATGATCAGTGTTATGATCAACCGCTGTAGTTTAAACACTGGAGTTCTTTAAAAAGAGCTTTATCAGTAAAAACCATAAACTTCATCATACAGTGCAAGATATCTCTGAATAAATCAGATCACAACAACATGAACTTCATTCTCAAAGCATATATAAACACTATACTAATCTGAAATGCACATTCCTAACTGTCAGCTATTTTCAGTAGTTTAACAAAAGTCAGGGGAAGATTGCATCAGAACAACAATTTCCATTGTGTGTTTCTCTTTCAATATTTAAGAAAGAGAGTGAGATTTTCCATGTGATTGTTCAGCAGTTTCTTTCTTTTTGGCATTGACTGCTCTTTATGGAATCCACCTATTCTTCACCTATGGGCAACTTTAACTGTAAAATGCGGTACCATTCATCAATATACAGTGACCAGATGTTTTTGTTTTCTGGGGACAGTCCCCAATTTTTTTGTTGTCTTGTCCCCGACTGGATCAGTTTTTATTAAAAATAAATGTGTTTAAAATGCACTGAATCCATTTTTTAAACTCATAGATAATCATAAATGAGATTCAATGTAAAATGAAGCAACATCTTTTTATAAAATATCACGGTTAACTTTTTAAACAAAGAAATGGTATATATAATGATGGCATTTGAGACATTAAATTACAATTATGTTAATAATATTTTTAGTTTTATTGTTATTAGAATAAGCAGTTTTTCAGTATTTTCATTCATAAGTTCATTATTGGGCGACACGGTGGCCCAGTGGTTAGCACTGTCGCCTCACAGCAAGAAGGTCGCTGGTTCGAGTTCTGGCTGGGTCAGTTGGCATTTCTGTGTGGAGTTTGCATGTTCTCCCTGTGTTGGCGTGGGTTTCTTCCAGGGGCTCCGGTTTCCCCCACAGTCCAAACACATACGGTATAGGTAAATTGAATGAACTAAATTGGCCGTAGTGTATGTGTGTGAATGAGTGTGTATGGATGTTTCCCAGTACTAGGTTGCAGCCGGAAGGGCATGCGCTGTATAAAACATATGCGGGATAAGTTGGTGGCTCATTCCGCTGTGGCGACCCCTGATGAATACAGGGATTAAGCTGAAGGAAAATTAATGAATAAATGAAGTTTATTATTCATAAAAATGTTGTATTTACATATAAACAAATCACTCAGCTTAGCTTAACTACATTGAAATTATGAAAAACAACATACAAATAATAATAAAAAAAAGCTAATCAATAGTGAAGAATAAACTTCATATAAACTAGATATTGTTCTTTCCTATTTCTGTGTAAAACATTTTGAAAAACATTTGTTTCTGTTGTGATAAAAAAATAACGAATGATTGAATCAATGAATCAGTCAATCATTAGGTACATTTAATGACTTTATTTATCACAATTGGACAAGTTAATAATAGTAGTGATGTTGTTGTTCTTGCCCAAATTAATTTCTTTTTTAATAATCCTGATTTGTGATAAATGACACATTGCTAACAACAATCTAAAACCCACCACATATGGATAAATATTGTTGTGCAAATGTTTCATCTTATTTTTAATATCAACTTGTTATACCTTTGAAATCCTTTCTATATTTTTTGTAGTGTGTGTTTTTATTATGGGTCATAAGGAACTGTCAGTGGCTTTAGAGTACTTATTATTACAGTATTTATCTTGACTAATTATTATTAATCAGATTAAGCTTGCATTTAAAAAGATGTCAGATTGCTGTAAATGTTGTGACAATGTTCTCTGAGAACAGTGTAATTATTGTCCTGCCCCTACAATGTTGTTCAAAACACTGCCATTTTGTTTCTTGCGAAAGGTGTAATGAGGTCATGCTGACCTCATACCAATTTTAATGTCACATGTACACTGAAAAAAATGATTCAAAGATGATTCCTTGGATTTACTCATTTTTTTAAGTGGTTGTCTTTAAGTTAAGTTAAGTTAAGTTAAGTGGTCTTTAAGTTAAGTGGTTGTAAACAATTTATTTGGGCTGAATTTTAACAAACAAATGAAGTTGAACATTACTAAATTTAATTTGTTTGTTTAAATTTAACCCATATAAATTGTTTGCAATGATTTTGCAGAAGTAATATTTTTCAGTGTAGTTCTGCAGACCTTGTATAAAGGAAAATGATAACAGAAAAACAGAATAATGACACTTGAGTCAGTACTGATCTGTCTCTGTTCAGACAAACATGTTTTCGTCTGCTATATTTTGTTTTTGAAGGTAGTCTAAAAATACTGTAGCTGCCATATGTGACAACTAAATAGTTAAAAATAGAAATATAAACTTTTAAAATATTGTACAGTGCAGATAATAACAACAATTAAATAAACAGACTACCTTACATTTTTACCACGATTTTACTAGACACCCACTGAAATGTCTTTCAGTGCAACAATAGTTTATGTACCAATAATCTTGTCAGGCATTTTTAAATTAAGAATAATTTAATGACAATGACAGATATAACAGAAATATATCTTACGATGATAGAACATTAATTCAACATTTATTTATTTGAAACATTACAAAAGACATTTTCACACTTTACAAAAAGGTTCCATTAGTTAATGTTAGCTAATATTTACTAACATGAACAAACAATAAACAATAATTGTACAGCATTTATTAATTGTAGTTCATATTAGTTAATCATAGTAAAATTTGTTCATGCGCCGTGAGTTAACACAAACTAACAATGCATACATTTATTTTATTATAAATTAACATTTAAAAAGATGAATAAATACTGTAATTAAAGTATTGTTCATTGTTTGTTCATGATAGTACATTAATGTATTGTAAACCGATATTCCTTATATATAAAATCATATTTGTACATTTTATTTTATTGACAGGCACCAACAAGGTATGACCCCAATATATATTTATTTGTATATTTTGCAATCCTAGATTGAGGATGACACAGAAAAGCATGAGCAGGAAGTGTGAGTGATTTTGTTTGCGTGGAAAACAGGTGCTGTGGAAGTGGTGTTTGTGTGGGCTTTACAGACTCTGATCTGACAGCTGCTGTATCTCGAGAGCTCGGTTTTCCGCTTCACACAGATCTGGTTTTCAAACCATGGAAAACACAACACACTTCCCGGATGATGTGGACAAGTTTAGACATTTGGGCGTGTGCCTTTTTTTTTTTTTTTTTCTTGCCTGTTATTTACAGATGTTGTTTTTTTTATAATTTGTTTGACATATATAGATGTCTGTATTGGAGTGCACCACAAAAACTGACAACTTTCACATTTTTATATTATTCAAAGTCATCAACAGTAATTGTTGCTTTTTTGCATGTAGCAAACTTGTGGGTATAAATGTTAAGGTTAAACGTAATTAATAATAAATGTAATTGTGCATCTAAGTTTATTCAAATCAACTAATAACCTACAGTAAGATTAAAGGGGTTAAAATGGGTTGTATAATAATGCAAAGTTTTACAATGCACTGAAAAAAAATGCTTCTGGGTGTTTTCCAATTATTCAAGCTTTGAATTGCATTTTAAGTCCTTGATCTCTGGTAAGACAGCTAATAATGTTGAAAATGCAAAACAGTGACTTTTTTGACAGTTTTAGTTGTTTGAAACATTACGTCTGGGTTTATTGTGTAAATTATAGTACAAAAACCAGGTAATGAGTGACTAGTTTTCTGTTATTTTATGGATTTGTTTCTATATATATCATTTTGTATGCAATATCTTGTCTGAAAATATTACAATATTGACAGAAATGTGAATTAAAGTTTAATTTTTTTTACATCAAAAGTTGTCTAAGCGGAGATCAAGGCCCCGTATCGTAATTTAAAAGCGTACATAATCAAACACCCATGAACCGCTATTAATTAACAGATGTTTTTAACAGCTCGGGTGCATGTAACGTGAACAAGTACTGTGTAAAATTGAAGTAATATTGTTAACGCTATACAAAAATTAAGTAATATACTTTAACATAATATAACATAGTATTGAAACATACATAATCTATCTGTCTATATATTTGTATACATGTACTGCTTTTGATAAAGAAGCGCATTGTTCCCATAGGTGATATCCTTTTCTGATTTTGAGTTTAAAGTTTTATTCAAACATTCTGAATTCATTCATTCATTCATTCATTCATTCATTCATTTTCTTTTCTCCTTTATTAATCTGGGGACGCCACAGCGGAATGAACCACCAACTTATCCAGCATATGTTTTACACAGCGAATGCCCTTCCAGCTGCAACCCATCACTGGGAAACATCCATACACACCCATTCACACTCATACACTACAGACAATTTAGCTTACCCAATTCACCTATACTGCATGTCTTTGGACTTGTGGGGGAAACCGAAGTACCCGGAGGAAACCCACGCAAACACGGGGAGAACATGCAAACTCCACAAAGAAACGACAACTGACCCAGCCGGGGCTCGAACCAGCGACCTTCTTGCTGTGAGGCGATTGTGTTACCCACTGCGCTGCCGTGCTGCCCAAATATACTGAATGTAAGACTCAAATTCTGTACATTCAAAATGAAATAAGGCCACAAAAGTAAATGTTATTTATTTTAAAGTTCTCCTGTATTACATGACCTATAAAAAAAGAAAAAAGAACAGAACTAAGCAATCGTTACAAACCCTTTTTTCTGATAGCATTAGGGCCCGTTTCTTTCAGTTGTTATAAATTGTTGATCAAACTGACACATACACTCAAATGTATCTCAGATGTGTGAGTAACATTTGATATATCTACACTTTTGGGTTAAATAAGGCCCAACAGTGTAGCTTTTGAAAAGTTACCATGCCATTGACAGCTTTTGCACCTTTTTTCCAGAGAATTTAATACAAGTATAAACAGATTAATGGATAAACAAGAAGAAATGGCCTGTAGCAGAAATATAAACCTATATCACTGCACAGCTCAAACTATCACTCAGCCTGAAGGGGATTTCCAAAAATGAAAAAATAAAACAAACAAACATATTATCCCACACTCTCAGAATTAATGGTACAAAAGTAGTCAATGGTGCAAGACTTCTTCAAAAGGTACACTTTGGTACTTTTGAGGTACTAAAATAAACACTTTATTGTACTTTAAAGAGCCTACCCAAAGATGTGAGTCTTTCGAAAGGGTACTGTCCCAGTGACAGCCTTCATTTCTGAGACTGCATGCTCTTATTTATTATTTTTGGTACAGCTAACAAATGCAGGGCATTTTAATGTATTTATTTCTTAAAGCATGTATGAATGCAGCTGCATTTCTCACGTGCTGCAGCACATCTGCACTACTGGAAGTAAACTTCCTGCAGTCGACAATCCGTAATATAAAACGATATTTGACCTGCAAAACTTATAACGTTTGGAAATGCATGATTTAATAGACAGAAGAACTGATTTTTTTATTATCAGTTTTTAGGCAGATAGGGTCAAAGACAAGACAAGGCATTTACAAACATTATAAACAGAGAAAGCATTTTAAACGGGTTTGATTTATTCTTTGCAATCATGCTGAATGTATTATATTTTAACCTTTTTTCCATAACACGGGTAAACAGTGATTTGAAGGATAGTCGCAAAGTAAATATAAAACAACAGTCGCATTGTGCATCAAATGATACTTGCTTTAGGTACTGTTTGCCTGAGTGTCTTCTATAAATTATGGTAAAACATATGATTGTCAATAGTTTTAGCTCATAGGAAAAGCAATTAAATTAAATAGGACACATTCTAATATACAGAAAAAAAGCTGTTGTCGCTTTTATTCTTTTGATAAAAAATGTATATCTTTGAACCACTGAAATACTACTACTTCTACTACTATTATATGTATATTTACTATGTACATTTCTATATGTTTTGTATATTGCAGTGAACCTGTAAATAAAGATCATAACAATGTTCTGCATGTGGTCAAGCAGGTGAAGCTCCAACACTAGTTCTTTAAAGAGGCTTTACACCAAAACTAAGACCATGTTTAATAATCACAGCGTGGCTCAAAAGTACTAAATAATAGTAATTTTAAACCCCTATGCGTTGCTGTGATACTTTAAATCCAAGGTTTTACTCATTTGAAGAATGAAAATTAATTTTATTGTCATTTAAAATGTCACAAAAAGATGGAATGCAGAACAAAATGACATTGCACCAGTACACAGGAAAAACTATAGAAAATAGACATGAATCAGAAAGTGGTTTAGGATGGAACATTACCAATATGTTAATGTTTTATGTTGCAAAAGGGTCACCAAAATGAGACAAATCTTGTCTTTGAGCCATGTATTTGTTTGTTAGTTTAAACTAGGGGTTCCTGTTCTTGCTGTTCCTGCAGGACCGGTGTCCTGCAGAGTTTAGCTCTAACCCTAATCAAACACACCTGAAGAAGCTAATCAAGGTCTTACTAGGTATACCTGAAAGTGCCAGGCAGGTGTGTTGAGGCAAGTTGGAGCTAAACTCTGCAGGGACACCGGCTCTCCATCCTGGCCACCTGACAGCTTCACTTTCTTTTAACAGTAACTGACTTTTGCACCTGACATGGCCACTTTTCACCTGTTGAGGACCTGATGTTTTCAGGATTGAGATACAGTGCATCCGGAAAGTGTTCATAGCGTTTCACTTTTTTCACATTTTTTTATGTTACAGCCTTATTCCAAAATGTATTAAATTCATAGAATTCCTCAAAATTCTACACATAATACCCCATAATGACAATGTTTTTTGTTTTTTTAATTGTTGCAAATTTATTACAAATAAAAAACCTGGAAAAATCACATGTACATAAGTATTTACAGCCTTTGCCGTGAAGCTCTAAATTGAGCTCAGGTACATTCTGTTTCCACTGATCATTCTTGAGATGTTTCAGCAGCTTAACTGGAGTTCACCCGTGGTAAATTCAGTTTATTGGATGATTTGAAAAAGCCTACACCTGTCTATATAAAGGTCCCAGGGTTGACAGTGCATGTCAAAGCACAAACCAAGTATGAAGACAAAGGAATTGTGTGTAGACCTCCGAGAGAGGATTGTCTCAAGGCACAAGGCTGGGGAAGGTTACAGAAAAATTTCTGCTGCTCTGAAAGTTCCAATGAGCACAGTGGCCTCCATCATCCGTAAGTGGAAGATGTTTGGAACCACCAGGACTCTTCCTAGAGCTGGCCGACCATCTAAGCTGAGTGATCGGGGGAGAAGGGCCTTAGTCAGGGAGGTGACCAATAATCCAATGGTCACTCTGTCTGAGCTCCAGCTTTCTTCTGTGGAGAGAGGAGAACCTTACAGAAGGACAACCATCTGTGCAGCAATCCACCAATCAGGTCTGTATGGTAGAGTGGCCAGACGAAAGCCACTCCTTAGTAAAGGGCACATAGCAGCCCTTTACTAAGGGCATCTGAAAGACTCTTAGACCATAAGAAACAAAATTCTCTGGTCTCTTTGGCGTGAATGCCAAGCGTTACGTTTGGAGAAAACCAGGCACCGCTCATCACTAGGCTAATACCATCCCTACAGTGAACCATGGTGGTGGCAGCATCATGCTGTGGGGATGTTTTTCAGCAGCAGGAACTGGAAGACTAGTCAGGATAGAGGGAAAGATGAATGCAGCAATGTACAGAAACATCCTGAGTGAAAACCTGCTTCAGAGTGCTCTTGACCTCAGACTGGGGCAGCGGTTCATCTTCCAGCAGGACAATGACCCAAAGCACACCACCAAAATATTAATGCAGTGGCTTCACAACAACTCTGTGCATGTCCTTATAGGGCCCAGCCAGAGCCCAGACCTAAATCCTATGGAACATCTCTGGAGAGATCTGAAAATGGCTGTACACC
>CAIGQW010042275.1:97510-158852 GCA_903798125.1 Danio choprae
ACATACAGTATAAAACGTCCCTATTTATGACTCTAATATTCAAATGTTAAATTATATGCTAATCTTATTTATATGGTTGTACTCACTTGGTTGTACATACAGTCGTGTCCCATTCGCAAATATAATTTTCCCGATATTGTCATTCACACAGTGGTTAGTTGAGGGATAATAACTTCAACATCTGCTATGTCACAACTATGATTTTTTACTGCTATCAAACGTATTTATGGTAAATTAAAACAAAGTGATAGACTGTAGACGTACATTTTTAAAAATTACTTACCCAATTGTCGTCAAGAAATGAAAACAGAAAGAAAACTTAAAATTTGTTAAATTTTGTATGATCATTTAATACTTTATATATTTTCAGAAGTACAGGTCAGAATAAATTTTTACATAAATATATCTGTTTCAGTGAATGATGATTATTTTTATTATTAAACATTATTTTACCGATGTTTTAGTTGTTATGAAATGCAAGTGTCTGCTTTTGTGTTCATATGTATTCGGTGCATATAAAACGTGAGTTTGTGATTACAAAAGTGTGAAATTTATTTGATTTACTTTAAAATGACTAGATATTACTACACATTTTGTGCTCAGGGCTTTTGTATTTGTCACTTGACTTTTTTTTTTTCTTTTGTTTAGTAAGTCCAAGATCACTGATCGATCAGCTGAATCGTTTGATACAGTAGTTTAGATTATAAATCGATTGGGTTTTAAACCAAATTTATTTATTAACAATAACAGTCACGTGAAATATGTTCAAAGATGAAATTTGCCTCACTAAATTCTTTCAAAACGAATAAACTTACTGATTTGTACTACAAGTTTTGTCCCCGTGCCAAAGAAAAGCTTAAATCCATCATTCACACAGTCTTCAGCCTAATATTAAAAACTAGCAAAACCTGACAACATAACAACGTTTTTTTAACGTGTGGCCTTACAAATATAGATCAAATATGAATGTATCAGTAAAGCCTTTATGAAACTATTTGAACTATTTACCAAAATCAATCAACAGTTAAATAGTAATGAATAAATCTCTTACTTGATTGTACTGTTAATTTTGTTCCTCCTCCAAACACAATTTTTATATTATTATTCCCACAGGCTGATCTATCAGCACAAAAACCAGTCACGTCGTATCTACTGTATATACATTAGATAAATTACATAAAGCAAGTCCCTGTTTATGTAAAGCACTTTGAATTACCATTGTGTATGAAATGTGCTATATAAATAAACTTGCCTTGCCTAATAGAAATGACTTTTCAACAGCAAGTATTGCATTTCTTTGGTCAAATAAATGTTTCGTGTCGTTTAGCTATAAACATCGAATGTTAAAATCTTTTAATAATTAAATACATTTTTATTTAGACATCAGTGTCTATGGACATGCAGTGTCTATGATGGATAATGTTTTTTTTAAATCTGATGTTTGCATGAATTATGGCCAAACATAAGAGCTTTTACTTACTAGTCTGTACAGACAACCGAGTTCCCTTCGCAAATATCATTTTGCCATAATTGTCATTCACACAGTGACTGTCTGTGTTATAAATACTACAATAACCGGCAAGTCAAATCGTCGGTGTTCATTTTAATGTGAGAGACACTCAGTAATACAATTAAAATATTTGTCAATTTAACAATTGTACAGATTTAAAATGCAAAAAAAAAACTTTGTAATAACACTAGCATTACCGCTAGTGAAATATCTACTTTAATAAACAAAATCTTAACTTACTGCATAACACAATGAGATGTGTCCCCTGTCCAAATATCAGTTTGTTTGTGTTTTGATTCACACAGTTATAAACTTCAGCACAGAAACACATTCAAGACACTCTTTTCTCTGACAAATGACGTTACAGCAAATTTGATTGATAATTAGATTAATTACACATGTATATGTATCAAATTTGAGTTTTGTTACATAGTTTTTGTGTGGTATACAGTACAAATGTTAATAAAACATCACTGTCTATGTCTATAACATTAGACAGCATGAACCCTTGAAATTATATGTTATTATAGTTTATATGGTTGTACTCACTTGTTTGTACATATAGTCGTGTTCCATTCGCAAATATTATTTTACCAGTATTGCCATTCACACAGTGGCTAGTGGTGGAACAAAAACTTTAACATCCTCCATTATGTAAGACTCAATAGCTATAATGGTTTTCTTCTATTAATTAAAGCCATCATCGATAAAAAATTATAATAATCATTTATAGACTGGTAGCAAGGGCAACTTTGCTATAAATGTACATTCTTATAATGTCTGCAAATCTTAAAAATGCCCAAAACGCTTTCAAAACCCTTGACCAATGTTTACATATTAAATGTTCTCAACTATTATTGATGAATACAGAAGAACTTACTGGAATGTAGTTTTTTGGTGCAAGTACGACTTTCATGCAATGGATTTGTCTGGCATTTTTAACCCTGTGCATTTAAGGCCTTTATATTTGTTCATTTGATTTATTTGTCTGTTTTGTTTTATGAAAAATACAACATTTCTAAGGTGAATCATTTAATAGTTTATGATGATCAGTTGTGTATTTGTGTTTTCATTGTAACAAACTTGCAATGAAATCATAGTTGAAATGATGAACAAAATGTGCGCATCACTTACTGATTTGTACTTGAAGTTTTGTCCCAGCGCCAAAGAAAAGTCTACGTCCATCATTCACACAGTCTTTAGCCACATACTAAAAACTAGCAACTAGCAATGCTGTCATGATCCTCTTAAATAAGACTGTAGTGTGTTTAGGTTTTTTTAAATGTCTGCTTTTGAATGTTTTTAAAACAAAATAATAGTTGCTGTTCCTAAAGTTAACACGCAATGAGTGTTGTAGGTATTTATCTAGAAATAAAACATGATATTACTAGAAAAAATATAACAAATTTACCCTAGTTTAACACCTTCACATTTTTTAAATAAGCATAGTTTTTACATTTCACACCAAGTTCATAAAAAACGCCATCTCCTAGTGTCAATACCAAAGGTTTCTCTGTGAAATATGAATTATTGTTGTTAATTTGATCACAACATGAATGCAGATCTCAAACTCATTTGTATACTTTGTCAAACTTCACTTTACATGTTATTTTTATGTTCAGATGAGCTATAATTTTGAATGTAATGAAGCTTTTACTTACTCGTTTGTACAAGCAACTGAGTTCCGTTCGCAAATATCATTTAGTAATTGTTGTCATTCACACAGTGACTGTCTGTGTTATAAAATACTTCAACAAACAGTTTGTTTGAATTTTGAGTCACACAACTATAAACCTCAGTACAGAAATACACTCAAGACACTCTTGGCCCGTGTTTTCGAATTTGACATTACAGTAAAATCTGTTGATATTTGGATTATTAATCACTAATGTTTGTGGATGAATTGTTGTTGGGTTTTTTTACTTTGAAAAAGTCTGTTTTTTTAGCACATTAAATGTCACTATTTATGACTCTAAAATCAGATATGTGTTATTATATTTATTATATAAATAGTTGTACTCACTTGGTTGTACATACAGTTGTGTCCCAGTTGCAAATATTATTTTATCAAAATTGTTATTCACACAGTGGTTCGTAGAGGGATAATAACTTTCTCCATCATGCCAGGCATAATAACCATGGTGATATACTGCTTTTAATGGGATTTATCATGAGTTTAAATAAAGTGCAAATTGGATATCTAATGTGAAAACTAATGAGAAGTACACTGTAAAAAAAAAATTTAATTAAAAAAAAAACCCCGTAAAATTTACGATAAAGAAACGGCAACTGCGTTGCCAGAATTTTACCATTTAAATATGGAAGAAGCGTAAAAAGAACTGTAAACATTGTATGGTAAATTACCATATTTCATTCCTTTATAGTCATACAGCAATGTTTTGAAGTACTAACATCTACATAATGTAATGTAATGCAATAAACATTTTTTATCAACGTTAGATGTAATACAATACTGTATTGTACAGTGCATCACTGATGAAAAATAACTAAAAAGAACCATAGTAATGTCAGTCAAAAAGTTACAAATTTAAGTGTTCTGCAGGGAATTCTGGGAAAGGGGATTTACGGTTATTCACTGTACTTTATATATTGAGAAAACTTACTTTTAACCAGGTTGCAAATCTTTACTGTAGCATTTTTGCAGTTGTTTCTATTGAAATCATGCACATTTTTACAGTGTCAATTAACTTAATTACATGTTCAGGAGTTGAAATGGAATGTTAAAGCTTTAAATAGTTGTGTTTCTAAAAGAAAACGATAGTTATCATTCCTAAATAAATATGTGAAAATCACTTACTGGAAAGCACGGTTAGTTTAGTGCCTTGTCCAAATATAAATTTGAATCCACTTTGAGTCACACTGCTGTTGATTGCATACTCATAACTGATGTGCAATGTGTATTGGTGCAGTTTTGATTTCGTTAGCCTGGTTACAATTTTTTAGAATCACTTAATAATTAATTAACATATTATACAATATTAGAAAAATATCAGTTATTTGTTAGTCATTAATGTTTTTCTGAGCAATAAATATTTATTGTTTGTTCATAGCATCATCATTTAAGGTCTTTGCAAAAGTTAAAATGACAAAAGTTATTACTATTTAATTCGTTCAGTTATTTTATAGTGTTTTTACACAGTCTAAACTGTTTAAATTGGAAAATGAAAGGGTTTTTAGAACTACAAAGACATGCTCAACAGTTCAATTATATAATCAAATCAATTTTACAGTAACGACTATTTTAAGGCATATTCTTTTTGCAGAGAAAAAATATATGATGAAAACATTCATAAAATCTATCATCACCTATATATTATCCTTGACTTTTTTTTTTAAGCAGCAGTTTAATTAAAACAAGAAAAAAGAAAATGATTGAGCGAGAATTAGGATTTTAAAGATAAAACTTACTTGCTTGGACTGTAAGTTTGGTCCCTTGGCCAAAGAACATCTTAAACTGATTATTCACACAGTTGTTGATTGTATACCAAAAACCAACAACATCCAACAAGTGCGCACATTTTTCGGTCTAACTAAAACTAAACTAAAATAAGCTAAAACTGTCACACTAATAACTTTTAACAAATTTAAGTCATAAATTTGAAATGTTCTGATATAATCACATTAAAAAATAATCTAAACCCTCCTTAGCAGTTTTTGTTTTTATGCACTTTTAAAAACTGTGTGTATTGATTTATGAAAAACTGATTTATGATTCAATCAAACTACTAAACTATTAAAAACTTTGAACTAACAAAATATTTAAAACGATTTATTTTTCTAGCTACATACTAGAAGTATAGTTTTGTTTAATGTGTTTATACTGTTTGGATATTATTCTGTGCGACTGATTACAGCTTCTAAATCTCTACTCTTCCATTCGAATGAATTATTTAATTATCTAAATTAACTCTGTGTTTCTGTGTGGTCATTGGAAGAATCAACAAACTCACTTGAAGTAACGGTTAGTTTGGTGCCTGTGCCAAATATGAGCTTGGTTCCTCCAGGATTCACACATCAGTAAAGCACAGTACATTTACTCTAGAACAACTCTAGCCAATGTTTATGACAGATTTATGACAAGTTACGTTGTCAAGTTATCATGACAAAGACATCTCAAACAATGTTCCCTTTAAAACTGATATAACTAAGTGATTTAACAGTTAACAACAGCTGTCATAAGCATACATAAAATCTCAATCATAATCTTGACGTGTCATGTCATGATTATAAAACTTTTATGACAGACTTATGAACAACCCTTCAAGTAAAGTGTCAATCGAACTTTTAAAAATTCTGTCAAGTTCTTTTAATATTATGTTGGCATGTTTGTTATAGTTGTTGCTGGGGTGTATTGATTAGTCAGTTTGGTGCATAATCAAAATGAAACTATTAGTCAAGTTTACGGTTAGCATTATCAGAAACACCTTGGAAATACTATTTATTATTATGATTATTATTTCTATAAAATAAGCATGATATAACTAGCCTATATAATGCGTAAAAATTACATGTTGGTATGAATAAATAATACTATGACTTACTTGACTGTACAGTGAGTTTTGTTCCTTTGCCAAATAGCAGTTTAATTTGATCATTCACACAGTCATTCATCATGTACTAAAAAGTGTGACGAAGGAAGAGTCCTCCTTAACCCCACACTCGAAGTTCAAATTCACAACGATATTTGTGGGATTTGCTATTATTAAAAAGTACTTTCGAGTACTAATGTCTATCGATATATACTGTATAACATAACAATTAGCAAAGAAAGTGTGACAAGCACAATCTATAATAGATACTGGACATATTGCCCTAAACGCTTACATTATTACATAACAAAACGAATATATGTTGAAATGACTACCTTTATACCGTAAATATTTTAATCAGTTTTTCAATTTAGTTTCGATAATGCCAGTTTGTAAAGTTCAATTGAAAAATGTGAAGTCTAGAATATTCTGTTTTAAAGGAAAATATCGTATACTTAACTTTTTTTCAAGAAAACAAGCTGAATCTACACTTACTTGAAAGCACAGTGAGTTGAGTGCCTTTTCCAAAAATAATTCTGTTAACCCCTTGAGTCACACAGTGGTTTACTGGACCACATAAACATGTTGCCTTTACACTCTTCTCACACTGAGAGTCATTATTCATTTATTTATTTATTTAGAATACTACATTTGCAATTACAGCTCGCATCACAATACACGCTTATCTCCACAAGTTAAACTTTAAAGTTATGTGATCGGTTCGTATTTTTTACAATGTTTCTAGCCGTTTTCAAGCCCTTTATGTTTGTCAGTTTAATGTTTTGATTAGTCTCTCCAAGTCCAACACATTTGTGAGATAGCTTATATGATAGAAGATTGATGTGAAAAAATAAAAACCCAGATTGAAATAAAACTTACTGATTTGTACTAGAAGTTTTGTCCCCGTGCCAAAGAAAAGTTTAAGTCCGTCATTCACACAGTCTTTAGCCACATACTAAAAACTAGCAACAGCTGACGATTGTAGTGTGTAACATTGTAGCGTAAAATATTTTGAAATCATTTATTTCGAAGTTAAAGAGTTTGCTCCTACAAATTTTATAAACAGAAAATTCAGCTACTGTATAGAAATAAAAGCATATTTGAAGCTATTTTGTATTTTTACTAGTCATCAAATGTTTTGATCACGTTATATAAATGGTTCTTGTTTTTAAAGTAAAAGCTTCTGTCTTAACGTTACAGTATATCGAAAGACATTGCTGTTTTGGATTACTACTAGTGTTTTGTCTGGAGTGAGGAAAATATCAGAACTTTTTAAAAGGTTTTAAAATATTTGCCCCATTACATCTTATAGTTTACCAAATAGCAATAAACTTACTTGAATCAACTGTTAGTTTGGTGCCTTTTCCAAACATGATTTTATCGTATCCAGCATTCACACTTTAGTACAGCATGGTACATTTACTCGCAATACTTAAACCAAAAGTCTTTTGCAGTGTTTCCAATATTTCATAACGCATTTTTGGACAAAAAGTAAAAACAACAACTTAAAGCCAGAGACCTGCATAGTGAATTAACTTTATCCAACAATGTATTGTAAAAACGTTTTGAGGTATTCAAAATGCAAGGAAGTAAGTAAGTAACTGTAAAATATGGGAAAAATTGTAACTTACTTGACTGTATAATGACTTTGGTCCCTTTACCAAAGTAAATCTTATAGCCATCATTCACACAGCGATTGGTTACATACCAAAAACATGCAGCATTCTGCTAACAATTGTACCGTGTAAACACTACATGTTACACTTTAAACCCTATTATAGGTGTATTATATTTAATGCTACTCTCGCTGAGTTTTAGCAATAAAATGTGTCCTTTTACATCAAAATAACCACTAAATTGTTGAACTTTTATATTGTATATTTTATATTGTTGAAAATATTATTTTACGCAAATATACATTCGATTTTGTGTGTGTGTGCAAGGGAGATGCATGTGTTAGTCATATTTAAAATAATTCTCATTTTAAGAAAGAGAAGTGCGTCAAGAGTCAAAACCTTTATTATATTAAAGTTATGTGTTTTTCTTCTAATACAAATAATGAAAAGTCTTACTTGAAGAAACAAAGAGACTGGTGCCGCTTCCAAATATGATCTTGTAGTTATTATTCACACATCAGTACAGTACACTACATTAACCTCTTAATATATCTTTGGCAAGTAAGTTTATGGAGGTCATTATACTTCATTTTCATATTTGACTTCTTTGATTAGTTTTTGGAAAATTTTGATTTAGTATATTTAGTAGGCGAATAAAGAATAATGCAAGTGATTATGATAAGCAAATACTTTAGATTGAAACTAATCATTAGCGCATGTATTGTTTGTGAAGTTTAAATAATATATACATGTGAACATACTTTTGCACATCACAAGCATTTAGAAAAATTTTGTTGAATGATTCAGCTAAATTTTAAATAAGTGAAAATTTCAGGGTTTTTTTTATGTCACTCGGTTTATCTGTTAGGAATTTAAACCTCTAAAAAAACAATAATATTTATTTATGTTGCCTCTGTTAGAAATGCATTACTTACTTGTTTGCACAATCAGTCTAGCTCCTTTGGCAAAGATAATCTTATTGACATTCACACACCCTTTGAGCATGTGCTAAAAACTACCGCATTCCAAGTATTTCATATACAATGTGAAGCAATGCCATTTATACAGATTAGAGTAAAATGAATTACATTTAATGAATTTGTTCATAACATTTATATACTAATGGTGTTATAATTAGCATATTGTATGTGTCAATATGCTTTATATGTTTTGTGCATTAAATTGGGTCCTATCCATTTTTTTCTGGGCAATAACAATAAAGATTATCATACACTTGAATTATAATTTTGAATCTGTATATTTTTTCACAATCTTTTAAACATCTAGGTCTTACTAATTAATCAGCATCGCATATTTAATCAAGTATTTGTTTTTTGTACATAAATATATCAAACTAGTGTTTCATTAATATGTTGGCATTTTTCACAAAACACTATTTGAAACATCAGATACTTGGATTTAATGTACTTTCATCGTTAAAAGTAAACATACTTTTAAAAGATATGCGATTTATAATTAGTACAAATTTTATACTCACTTGTTTCAACGGTTAATTTAGTTCCTTCGCCAAACACTAATTTCCATTGTGAGGATGTCACACTATGAACTTTGTCTGCGCAAAAACATGATCTACACAGTTCCATGGTTTGCATTTAATTAGAATGTACATCATAATAATAACGCTTAATAAACAGTGTCTGTTTTGCCTCGTCTAATCCCCTGATGAGGACTAGATAAAGATATATTTTGTAGAAACTAGTTTAGTTACGATTTAAGTGAAACTTTTAATTAAATACATATTGGAAATATTCATGTTCAGCGATATTGACAATATAAGCTTACTTGTTTCTGTTATTAGTCTCGTCCCACTCCCAAATATAATCTTGTTGGCAGCATTCACACAAATACTGACTCCATCACATAAACCTCAATCAATAACTGTGACTTACCTTCCATTAAAAATATACAAATACCATAAAACTTGTTGCATTGCATTATGTTATGTTTGTATACATGTATAATATATAAGATGTACAGATACAAAGGGTTCATTGTGTTTTAATTTGCTACTAATTAAATCAAATGTATTCAATTCAGTTCGGAACTGACAGTCTAAGCTCTACCATTTTACACAATGAATAATTATAGTGTATTGCGAGAATTGACATATGTAGACAAGTTTAACGTATTTTAACATGACAACTTTTAAACATGTTTTGATTTATCCTTTAAAATGAAGCATAACTTACTGCTTTCTATGATAAGCTCTGTTCCTCTTGCAAAGATAATTCGGTTTGTCGTAGTCACACATGGATAGAGTTGGTTACAAAAACGTACTGACGTAATATTTCTCATAAAACTTACAATTTGAAAAATCGTTAGAAGTTATTACAATTTTGGGGCCAGTATTTATCAAGATTGTATTTTAAATGTAAACTCATAATGGTGCAAAACTATTCTGTTTAAGCTACAATGTGGAATGTATCACGCTAATTGAAATCAATATAACTTAACGTATTTTTTGCATTAATCAAGTTTTTATAATCAGTATTAATCTTTTGATTCGAATGGGTTAATATTCATTTAGCAAAGTAAACTTACGTGTGTGTACAGTGAGTGTTGTCCCCGTCCCAAAGATTAGCTTTTGAGTGTTAGTCACACATATGCTGAATCCATAACAAAAACAGCTAGCTTTGCTATGAATGTTGTGTGTTGAATTGTATAATACACATGAAAATATTTACCAGAAGGAATCACAGAGGTTGTTTGGATTTTGTTTTTGCAATAATATTTGACTTTTAAATACTTTTTTTATGATTCATTTATTTTATTAAGTTAATGCAAAAGAATGGTGAAAAAGGAATGGGAAAAACTCACTTGAGTTAATGGTTAATTTTGTCCCAGAACCAAAAATCAGTTTGTCATATCCTTGATTCACACTGTATATTTATTCACAAGAGTAACCTGTGTGCTTTTACTTTAAAAGTTACAAGTAATAAATAGTTACGGTGCATGAATATGTAATATGTTTTCTGGATGTCTACTTTTAACATGTGCAAATATACTTTCTAATAGTATTATTTTCCATAAACAGTCAAGAATACAGTTTGTGCATAATTCAAGTTTTACAGTATATTTGACACATCTAAACCTGTTTTAACTCCATCTACCATGAAACATAATTAGCAAATATAATTTAAGAATTAAGGTTCGCAATCGCTCATCTTTTGTTTTAAATGTGGTATTTAGTATTAATGGTAAGCTACATTAATGTTTTTGTAAATAATAACAGTAAAACTTTCAACAATTTATGTCAAAAGTAGTTTAGGTATTCAAGTATCCAAATGCTTAGCACTAGATAATATTTTAAAACTAATAACTTACGTGTGTGTACAGTGAGTGTTGTTCCCGTCCCAAAGATAATCTTTTGGTTGTTAGTCACACATTTGCTGAATCCATAACGAAAACATCTAGCCGTGTTTGGAGTCTTGTGAGCTTAAATTATTGTCTTAATTATAATTTTTCATTTATTTAGGCACTTTACCAAGTTTTGCAAGCAATGTACATTGAGGGTTTCATTGTTTTGCAGTAAAATTTGAAATTTAAAAAGTTTTCTGCCAAACATTAAGGTTTACTTTAGCACTATATTCTAAAGTTAATACTGAAAAATGGTGGAAAATTTAAAAACTTACTTGAATTAACTGTTAATATTGTCCCAGAACCAAATATCAGCTTGTTAAATCCTTGATTCACACAGTATATTCACTCCCTACAGTAACGTGTCTGTTTTTGCTGTTAGAGCGCATAAATATTTCATGTTTTTAATGGTAGCGTTACATTTTATATACTGTAT
Organism: Danio choprae; assembly: GCA_903798125.1. Taxonomy (NCBI): domain Eukaryota; kingdom Metazoa; phylum Chordata; class Actinopteri; order Cypriniformes; family Danionidae; genus Danio; species Danio choprae. The sequence continues at coordinate 109,001 of CAIGQW010042275.1, forward strand.
GTATCAATATATTCACTAATACCGTTCATCTTCTTGTGAAGAATACAGTTTGTGCATGAAGTCATTTTTGATATTTGTCAAATCAAATACTTGTTTTACCTCCATCCACATAATTAACAGAATATTTGCATAATGTAAATAACTGTTGTATTATTGTTTTTAGTATTTAGTATTAATGATCAACAGCATTAAAGTTTTTGTAAAGAATAACAGTATAGTTTTGTCCATAACACCAACTATAGTATGACTTTAACTATCCAATAGTACAGTAAAATTTAAGTTTACAAATCCTCAAAATCAACAGATTGTATTTTAAGCTACTTATAATGAAATTTACATTGGTAAACTTACGTGTTTGTACAGTGAGTGTCGTCCCTGTCGCAAAGATTATCTTTTGACCAAATGTCACACATATGCGAAATCCATAACAAAAACATCTAGCCTTGTTCAGTGTTAAGATTGAGCTGGTGTTGTAAAATATCATTTAATTGGCAGTGTGAATGTGAACTACTTTTCAAACATGAATATTTGCGTTAAACTATAAAATAGATGTTTCCAAATGAACTTTCCAGAACTTAGCACCTGGTTATATGTTAAAACGATTATTATTATGATGGTTTCCCAAAAATCAATAAAGTTTAATTAAAAATTAGACTACAAAACTCACTTGTTTGTACGACAAGTTTGGTCCCCTTTCCAAAGAACATCTTATATCCAGTATTCACACAGTCATTTACCATCAACTCAAAACCTTACCCAAATTTTACACTATTGCAAACATTCAGTTAGGTTTATGACAAATACATATTTGTTCAGTGTCATATTTCAATACGTGAAAAGTTTTTAACAGGTTATAAACAGTTTAAATATGATTTTTTTTATATTCAGAGAGTATGCAATATGATGAAACTATAGTATATCACACAAATCATTACTATGTTTAACATCTGTTATGATGCTCAGTATTTCTACTTGTATGGGTTAAATTCACTTAGAAATGTAAACTTACGTGTTTGTACAATAAGTGTTGTCCCCGTCCCAAAGATTATCTTTTGAGCATTAGTCACACATAAGCTGAATCCATAACAAAAACATCTAGCCCTGTTTTAAACGTTGTCAGTTATGTTTGAGGTGTTACGTTTTGGGTGTTTAAAAAAAGAAAAGAGAAAACGACAAAAAAAAGATAAATAAATGATCCCGACACTAAGGGTTCTTAAAAGTTATTTGTTTGTAGAGTGCATTATTTATGTTACGTCCTTGACCCTAGACCAGGGTCGTAACACATTATTAATATATTTTCTTCTTATTATTATTTTATATAATAATAACTTTAACAGTGTTTGTCAGATGTAAAGACAATGGCTGTTTGGTTATTGTTTTCCAATAATATTTGACTTTTAAATCTTTTATTTTGAACAGTGAATGTTTCTTTTATTGATTTTTTTAAAGTTAACATACAAGAATGTTGAAAAAATTAAAAACTCACTTGAATTAATAGTTAATATTGTCCCAGAAGAAAATATCAGTTTGCCAAATCCTTGATTCGCACAGTAAATTTACTCATTACAGTAACGTGTGTGTGTGTGTATCTGTTTGTGTGTTTTGGTAAGCTATGGTGTACAGACATTTGTTGTATGTTTACTTATTGTCATTTTCCATAAGTGTAATACAATTTTGTGCATTAATATAATAACAACCATCATACTCGCATCCATCCAAATTATTCAGTTATTCAACTTTTGATACTTTGAAAACAATACAACTAATATTTATTCATAACGTAATTAGCAATATTAAGCTAAAATAATTAAGCTACATGATTTTACAAAATGTCAATATATTTTATTATATTCACTTTATCTTTTATAACTTGCAATGCAAATATCAAAATAAATTTAATGATAATATAAATTGAATGCATATATATATATATATATATATATATATATATATATATATATATATATATATATATATATATATATACACACACAACTTCATATTTGTCATACCAAAAACACTTTTACCTACATCTATTGTAAAAAACACAACAATTATCAACATAATTGTTGAATACAATTATAACACCTTTGATCATTTCAAAATTAACTTGCAATATTAACTAAATGAATGACGCATTTTTTCCATTAACAAGCCTTTGTCAGATCTAACTTTTCACATTTGTAAACAATTGTTTGCAACTATATTTTATTTTAGTGCTATAGAATAGAATGACTTAAAGAAATAAGATAAACTCACTTGTTTTAACAGTTAATTTTGTCCCAGAAGCAAATATCAGCTTGTATCCTCCTTGATTCACACAGTATATTTACTCACTACAGTAACTTGTGTGTGTTTTGGTAAGTTATGGTGTACGGTTATTTGTTGTATTTTTACTTAATGTCATTTTCATTAAGCTTAATACATTTTTGTGCATTAATATAATAACCAACAACCATCTTACTTGCATCCATCATTAAACGCATGTATAAAATGATTCAGTTATTCAGCTTTTGATACTTTGAAAACAATACAATGCATATTTATTCAATTTAATTGGTAGTATTAAGTTAAATAATTAAGCTACATGTTTTTTTTTCTACAAAATAAATACATTTTTGTTGTAATTTACCATAATAAGCAACCCAATAACAATTACTACTTAGAAATATATTAACTTACTTGGTTCTATGATGAGTTTTGTCCCTTTACTAAAGAAAATCCTATTGGCGTTATTCACACAGCCATACAGCGTGTACCAAAAACTCATGTCACGTTTCAAAGAGGCCGTTATTCATTTTATAGCATATTATAAAATAGATGATAGAGAATTAATACATTTTTTCTACATCTAATTGAGTTAAATTTTCCAGTTAATTTTAGTTTCATTTTTCTAGCCAATACAACACTACAAACAGATTTGTCAATAAAACTCTTAACGCTGTTGAAATTTTGCATGCGTCAATTATTTTCACTGTACAAATCTGTATCTTTTGTTTGTTTGATTTTTTTAATTGACAAAAACAATTATTTATAAATATTTGTATTTTTATGTTCAGTTTTTCTATTTTATGTGCATTTTATAATGATATATTATTTTTGTAGTTTATAATGCAACTTACTTGTTTGAATGATAAGTTTGGTTCCAGTGCCAAAGATAATCTTAAAGCCGGTATTCACACAGTCTTTAGACAAGCACCAAAAACTCATCTGCCTAATGTTCTCTATTAGGGTCTGTCCAAACTTTAACAAAATTGAAAAATAATCAAAAATGAAACTTCTGATCAGGCAAAACCACATATTAAAGTCAGTAAAAAAAAAAACCTGTAAAATTTACAGTAACTTAATGGCAAATTTGGTTACTGGCAATTTTGGCAATTTACAAAATGAATAATTACAATTGTAAGGTAAAAAAAATACAGCACAATTGTAATTATTTAGTAATCGGTTTGTAAATTTCCAAAATTGCCAGTAAGTTACTGTAAATTTTACAGTAATTTTTTTTAAGTGTTGATAAATTTGAATAAAATTATTGAAAAACATCTAAAAAGCTTAAAAACATCAACATTTCAACAATATATCATTGAGGGCTAAAACAAAAAAAAAACAAAAAACATATATAGGTTTCTGTGTTTTGAATAATACTCACTTTGCTCAACTTGCAGTTTAATTCCTGAACCAAAAATTACTTTCCAGTTTGATGTCACACTATGAAAACCGTGCAAACAAAAACTGCACATTATCCTACTTCAACATATATTTGATTTGTTTTTATATACATTCTTCATTTTGTATTATATGGAAAAAAAATTAAGCTACTTTACAAAACACTATCTACAAAACATGCTTATCTAGAGAATACAATTGATTGCCTGCAGAAAAATATAACTTACTTTGCTGTATTTTGAGTTCTGTTCCTTTGCCAAATATTATTCTAACTCCGTCATTCACACAACTAATGACTCCATCACAAATACCCAATGCTAACTGCTCTGTTCCTGGAGACATTGTGCACTAATCAACAAATGCAAGTTTATAATGTCATGTATGTATTTCACTTGGGCGTAAAAACATGAATAAAAAACCTTTATATAAAATAATTAGCTTGAATGAAGAATAAATTTTGTTTCAGCCAAAAGTAATGTTTCTGATTCTATCATTCAGTTTACGTGCAGAAATGACATTAACTAGTATACTATTAATAGTACAGTACTGTGAACACATTTTCTCGTTTATTTTGCATAACGTGTCTTGTCAACTTTTACTTATAGAAAAAATTACTAGATCATACCAGTTATGAAGTAGGCACCGTTTTACATGGATAATAAATAAAACCAATTAAACTATCGAATAGCATTTAAGTTTATAAATGTTCAGAATCAGCAGTGGATTGTATTTTAAATCTACTGATAATGGAATTTGCATTAATAAACTTACGTGTGTGTACAGTGAGAGTTGTTCCCGTAGCAAAGATTATCTTTTGACCAACAGTCACACATATCCTGAATCCATAACAAAAACATCTAACCTTCTTGGAGTGTTGAGTGTTGTTGTAAAAAATATAATTCAACATGAATGACTAGCTACAGTTATGTTTTATCAAATTTATGTGTTATTGGCAGTAAATATGGATAATTTAAGTTATTTATTAGGCACAGAATAAATTATATTTCAGTTTATGAACAGGTAACATGTTTGGCAGTGATATATTTGGTTTTACCTAATTAATTAGTATGATAAGATGATAATTGGGGCTAGTATTTTTTATATTTATATAATTTATTTGCTTTTTTATTGGTTGTTTTGTTCCTTTTTTAAAAATGTTGTAGTCCCTTTTGGTCATTTCCATCTTTTAATTTTTTTTGTCAAAACAAACTTCAAATGATGAGATATTTTAATATTTGAAGACAAAAAGTCATTTGACTTACGTGCAGTGACATATAATTGTGTCCCTCTTCCAAACACAATCTTATTGCCGGCATACACACATCAATTAACCACAGCACAAAAAGTATTCAATGGCAAAACCATAAGACAAATACATTGCACATCATGTGTACGTAAACAAAACACAAAAATAAATATACTAAGATTTTGAGAACTTTACTCACTAATTTGAATTTTTAACTGGGTCCCGGATCCAAATATAATTTTTCCTACTCCAGATGATGTCACACACTGATATAAAGGCTAACAGTAACTTATCATCCTAACTTTGTGATACTCGTGAAGTGTATGTAAAGTGTATGTGCAATTAGTTATAGAATATTATGCAAACACGACATTTGGTATGGATACTATTTGATGTGTTTGTTGATGTGTACATTAATATTCCAGTGATCTTACATCGGATTATGTAAACAACAATTAAAGCAAAGTAATGTTTAATTAACGCGTTTAAAAAAATAGGCTTCTTACTGGATTCCACTGAGAGAAAAGTTCCACTTGCGAAAATGAGTTTGTACATCCCATCATTCACACACTGATAAAGCTCTCGACAATAAAGGGGTCCCAAAAACATTTCAAGTTCCAAAGCCAATTTGTGTTTAATTTTGATATACTCCATTACATTATATTACATTATATTATATTATATACATATAACATTATTAAAGAGAGAATCTCAATTCCTAATGTTTTTAAACAGGTTGTTTCAAATATATTTCTTAGAAATCTATTTCAGTTCATTTGATTTCATTGTTTCTAAACCCACAAATGTTCTGAACAAAAGAAAATTGTTAATTTACTTTGTCATAAGATTTTTCCATTGAACATTAGTTTCAACAACAACAAAAAAAACTAAGAACGTTTCTATTTTTCAACTAAAAGAGTAGTGAAATATTTTTCATGATAATTAGATTTATTCAAAAGGTAGATGGGTTGGAAAAATAGCGTTTTCTCTGTAGATTCCAAGTTTTGTTGCTTAAATAATAGAGCAGATTAAAAGAGATTCAATTGTACTTTAAAAAATACAATTAAAATGTCATGCAACACACACATATAAATGATACATTTGTATCACTCACTCGCTTCGACGTGAACTTGTGTTCCTTTTCCAAAGATGAACTTGTAACCAGCAGTCACACAGACACAAACTACATTGCAAAAACTTCGCAAATGTGTCCACTTTTGTCTGAATGAATAAGATGATTGTGTTGTTGCCTTATAAATATGTAAACGTGATTAATAAAACTCAAGGCCAAGGATATAATCAAAGGTTAGTGAGATTAATTGAATTTAAATGGAATATAAACACATGAACTTAAGTTGTCACATTGTACTATAACCTTAAACAATAATAAAGGGTTAAACATCACAAATTTTTCCTCTTAAAATTTGATTTTAAAAAGTGCATTAGCACCTCAAGATAATACTTGAACAGCATTAAGCTAAGGAAATATATGTTCGCTGAAATTAATTCACTTACTTGACTCCACAATAAGTCGAGTACCACTTCCAAATATTATCTTTACTCCAGATGTCACACAGAGATCTGGATAACTACAAAAACCTGATACACGACTTCCAAAAATGTGTTGCTTTATACATCATTACTATAAATATGTAAACTTTAATTTTAAATAAAAACTTTAGATTATTCATCACCGTGACTGAAATGTACTAATATATATGTTTAATTAGTATAACAGATGTTTTGCTATTCATTAATAACATTAATGTTTTAATATCACTTCAATCTGTTTAATGGTTTAAATCAATATAACCCTTTTTCAATTTCATTCTTTGATTGTACATTTCAGCGTGTATGTTAAATGCAATGCAAGAAGAGTTTTAACAATGTCTTAATTTTTAATTGCATTAATTATTGTGATAAGATGAATTGAGGGGGAAGAAATATTTTAGTCTTACGAGATTCCATGATTAGTTTGGTTCCAGCTCCAAAAATGATCTTGTTGTAATTCACACACTAACAAAAGCCTGAGCAAAAACTCTCATAGCACATTACGAGTTCAAACATTTGACAAATTCTAAAAATGGCTTTTGCTTCTTTGTAACTTATTACTTAATATTGTAACTTAATATTTACTTTTGAGGTTTAAATCAGACATTGCAAACAGTAAGGGATATTATTCATACATTTGTCAAGACACTGTACAAGTTCACAGTTAGAAATGACATTTGTATAATATTAACACAAAAGATTTTACTTAAGATTATTTCCATTTTTGTGTTTACTACTGACTGAGTAGTCAAAAACGCATCTGTTTATCATTTTGAATGGTCAAAAATAGTCACACTTTTGAGTGTCACTAAATGTGCAACAAAATATATTTAACGTAGATTAAATATTATTTGAAATTTTCTCTATGGAAAACAACATTATATCTAACATGCTTAGAAATGCTCTTTGCATTGCATTGCAAATCATTTTTCTTTACTGTTTCAAGTGGACACGGTATTTCATTTTTTTTTTTTACATCTTAACGTAAAACATGACATTTGCATTATAACACAAAAGATTGTACTTACTGGAGTAAACATAAAGCTGTGTTCCCTGACCGAATATGATCTTGTTGCCGTAATTCACACTGTGTTAAACACCAGAACAACAACTTCTGGACTCAACAACTGCAGTGCTTATAGTCATTATTTCTACTTTAATTTTATTTTATTTTAGGTTTACCCCCAAAATTTTAATCTGGTCATCATTTACTCAACTGCCTTTTGGTGAACATTTTTTTAAACAATTTTGAACAATTTGACAGTGAACGTAAACGGGAATCTTCAAAAATAAAGACTAAGTTACGAAAGTAAAACTTCTAATCTTCAAAAAAAAAGAAAAAAAAAAAGAAGAAGAAATTCACGCAAGTTTGGAACAACTGTAAGGTGAGCAAATAGATGAATATTCATTTTTGGGTGAAATATCCCCATAAAACTTGACACCTACAGACTTCACTTACAATTAGAAAACACTAATGACACAAACAGAAGTTTCAATTACGAAAATATGATCAGGGTCTTACTTGCTTCTACGTGTAACATCGTTCCTTCTCCTAAGATGATCTTGTTTGCACCAAAAGTCACACAATATAAGCAGCCTTCACAAAAACTGCCTCTGTGGCAGTTTGGCAAAACGGATCTAATTTTCTAAACCGCTCCTAAACTTCAAATATACAATTAATTTTTCAATTATAAACAAAAGATTATTAAATACTTTATGGTAGTGCTTTCATACTACTTTGGATCAGTCTTTAAGCAGAAAATATTAGACGTTTGAATATAAAATTCGTAAAACTAACATGACTTTTTAATAACATAACACAGGTAGGTAGTTTATTCTAACTTTTTCTTTTCATTTACTGATATTGATTTAAGGTATGGAACATATTTTGACTATTGCAGTATCTAGATTATCATTTCAGTGTCTATTATGCATTTATATAATATACTAGAAAATAAAAAAATAAAGCGTCTTACGAGATTCAACCGTCAGTTTTGTTCCAATTCCAAAAGTGATCTTGTTGTTCCCATTATTCACACAGTAACAAACACTCAGACAAAATGTCCTTGTGGACGCCCTTCATAAAGTACACAAGTCTACATTGTACTGTACGTATGTGATAGAATGTCTTGATAATTTATCAATACAAATAATTACTGTTTGAGGAATAAATTACATTGATGAAGAATCATTGATTATATATTGTTTCAGTTTCAATTTATCATCAGTGTCAATAGCTTAAATACAATTATCTTTTTCTTTTGATAAAACTGTGGTATTACATGTAACCTTATTATGACCGAAATGACGTTAAAAAGAAATATAAAGACTCTTACTTGATTTAACTATTAACGTTGTTCCTTGACCAAAAATGATCTTCCTAGCAGCATCCACACAACACAAACAATCATGACAAAAACTGAACTGGTGAAAAATTGTCAAAATTTTAATATTTGATAAAACATTGAGTAATATATATATATATATGAGATTGAAATCTTAAGATCGTTTCAATATTGTATGTTTATCATTTTGAATAGTTAAAAATAGCTCATATTAATTTGAGTGGAATTAAATGTGCAACATAATAAATAATGTAAAATTTAATATTAAAGTATTAGAAATGTTCTCAATGGCAACGTGATATGATGCTCAGAACAACTTTATAACTAAAATAAATACGGCATTAATCAGTCTTTTATATTTCGTGAAATAGACGTGTATATGCATTTTCTGACCATATATGAACTTATCACAACTAGGGGTGTGCGAATATCATATCACGATTTTTCCCAAGAATATAACGATTTTATCACGATTCTTTCAAATGTTTTGTGGTTTTATTAACGTCAACTAGATAGTAATAAATGAATACAGACTAGGGTCATCATCAGAGTGGCGAAATATTGACAGAATACATGTTGAGTCAGCATGTGGCAGCATGTTGAGTCTATTAGTCTGCTGGCACTTTGCGACCTGCACATCACACATCCATTTTTCTATTAACTGTAGTTTCCATTCAGTTTAGACACAGTAAACAAATGTGCTTATATGTAAATCTTGTATTAGATTTGGCGCGATCAGTCTTTAAAGATAGCCTAATCTTGTAATTAGGAGCAGTTTGATGGGCTTTCCTCAGGTATGCATTTGCTGTTAATGTTTAACCAACGGTTAAAATGAATAAAACTAACGTAGTTTTGTCAATATGAATAAGTGCTGCGACTGTAAATCTATGACTGAGTTAATATTGGATGTGAAATTATGGCGTGTTGTAAAATGGGTATATTGAGACAGATGCATGTATTGCAACAGGTACAATTAATACTACAATATTCCTTCGAAAGCAGATCGTGAAGACATTTTAATTGTCCACGATCAAAAATCGCCATATCGCACACCCCTAATCACAACACAACATTTTTAGGCGACCTACAAAAATAAAAACAACATTAATGGAAATCTTACTTGCTTCTACATGTAGTATTGTCCCATTTCCAAAAAAGAGTCTGGCTGCCCCCAGATTCACACAACAGAAATTGCCCTCACAAAAACAACCAAGCCCCAGTTTAACATTTATATTTCTACTGGACATACAGCTATTACTGTTCTATTGGTCAGGACTATAACAGGAATAATCAAAATAATAATATTATTTTTATTTTTGAGTCCATGACTCAAATATGAGCTTAAATATTAGTTTACTGGCTGTGAAAGAGGTTTAAAGAGTACAATAAATCCATATACTGTATATATAAACATAAAAATGTTGTCTTACTTGATTCTATGAATAGTTTCGTTCCAGACCCAAAGATGATCTTTCGTGTTACATCATTCACACAGTAACAAATACCTCTTCCAAAACCTCTCTTCCAAAATCAATGTTATTTTCAACTTAATAGTTTTGCATAATTCGTTAGATTATTTTAAAAGACTCACTTCTGTTTCATCTGACTTGTTTAGATTGAATAATCTTTTGTGTACATGTAATGAAAGTCTTACTAATCAACTTTTAACAATTAAAGTAGACTCTGGTGAAATAATAATACTAAAAAAAAACAACATTATTATAAATTAAACGACTCTTACTTGATTGAACAGTTAAAGTTGTCCCTTGACCGAAAATGATTTTTCTTGTAGCACCATCCACACAACCCAAACAATCATGACAAAAACACCACCAGTTTACAGTGCCTTTAACTGATGCTAATGTGTTTGAAATATGCGTCAATTATAAACTTAAAATTTTATATATTAGTTCATTTGTTTGAGATTAGATTTATTTCGATATTTTAAACATTAGTCTATTATTGTATAAAACTTAAAGGTTTTTTCTTGTTTATTTTACTCATTATAAACTATTATATTCTGGGCAAATATTCTGTATTACACTTTTTAAAAATAAAAATAAATCTCTTACTTGACTGCACATATAAAGTCGTCCCTTTTGCAAAATGAATCTTCCTAGTCCCATCATTCACACACTAACTAAGCTCACAGCAAAAACATTTCTTTCCTACAATCTGGCACCGAAACATACGTTTACTCCGATTTACTGTATATACATAAAATAACATTCACATTGTGTCTCACTGGATTTTAATTTCTGTAAATCTCATTTTAAAATTTAAATTATGTTTAAGATGTTGTTTTAGATTATGTTGATGACTACATTGTCATCAATGATGAATGTGTAAAGCATTTAAATACTTGTAACCAACATTCAGCTTAGTGTGCAGATTTAGACTTTTTTCACATTTAACATTGAATATATATTAAAAATCTACAGTGATTTTTCACATATAACATCGATCACATCAGTAATTTTACACATATATTTTCATTAAATTAAACTATCAAAAATCAAGCAGTGTGGTTATTGTAAATTATGTTCATTTAATGAAGTCAAGGTTTTTGGATAAGAATGTAATAATTGGATAAAAAAATGTTTCTTACTGGATTCCACTGAGAGCAAAGTACCACTTGCGAAAATGACTTTGAATGTCCCGTCATTCACACACTGATAAAGCTCTCAACAATAAAGGAAATCTCCATAACATTTCACCTTTCTCTTATATTGTGACACATGAAGATATATACTATATATAGTTGTTACACTAGTATGGGGATAAGTGTGTTGTTTCTTTATCAAGTGTTGTTCAATAATGGTTTCAAACAGGTTTCCTAAAACATGAGCTCACTTTAAAATAAATAAATAAATAAATAAATAAGTGATAAATCTGTTTACTCACTTGTTTCAACATGAACTTGTGTTCCTTTTCCAAAGATTAACTTGTTACCAGCAGTCACACAGACACAAACTACATTACAATAACTCAAACAACTAACCACAAATGTGTCCACTACGTTTACTACGTTATTCAACTCAAATGAAAAATAATATTTAGTTTTTTTGTGATCACTGCTGTATATAAACACAATTGGTAAACTCAGAGCTAAGATTATAATGAAAACTCCATAAAATAGTCAAAAGTGGAACATAACAATTTTGACAAAAATGAATACTTCTTGAAACTCGAGTTTGGTTCCTTCTTCGAAAATGGACTTTCTTTGTTCCAGTTTTCACACATATAATCTACAACAATACTGTAACCTGCCCATCCTAAGCGAATGATGCACCAATGATACTGTTTTTTACTGAATAGCATATTAACACTGACATTTAGACTTTTTTCACATATTAGCATATTAACACTGACGTTTGAAGATATATAATTTTTTTTACCATCTCTGTTAACTACAGTATAAATTGTTTTGGAGATTTTATTCATTTGATCAGATTAAACAGGATAAAAATAAGAAAACTTATGTCAAAATGAAGGATGAGTTTGCTGAAATTAATTCACTTACTTGACTCCACAATAAGTCGAGTACCACTTCCAAATATTATCTTTACTCCAGTTGTCACACAGCAATATGGTTAACTACAAAAACTTGATACACGACTTCCAAAATAACCTGGATATCTTTTTCTTTTACATTTTTAATATATATTCAGTGAGGTCATTTTAATTCTAACTTAAACTTACTATTTATATTAGCGTTTATTCATTAACGTGTCTAAAACTTTTTAATGAAAATACAAAATGTTCTGCAATTCATTCATGCTATTCAGACTAAATTTATTAGCGTTGCTCTGTTACATTGTTTTACCAATTCAGTTTTAAACTGTTTATAAAGTTGAGCTTAGTTAAACACAATACAAAAACACTACTAACATTGAGAGATTTTATTATTGTATTATGTATTAATATTAATTATTATGTCAATAAGATGATTTAAGAGGAAAATAATGTTTTGGTCTTACGAGATTCCACGATTAGTTTGGTTCCAGCTCCAAAAATGATCTTGTCGTAATTCACACACTAACTAAAGCCTGAGCAAAAACTTTCAACGCACATTAGGAGCTCGAAAATTGTACAAATTCTAAAAACCCTACATTGCTCTTTGTTTACTTCATGGCTATTATTCGCCAGATTCGATGACATTTTTTATCATTTATATTTGACTTTGGAACAGAATGTATTAATAAATGTATATTATTACATGCTTACTGGAGTAAACATAAAGCTGTGTTCCCTGACCGAATGTGATCTTGTTGTAATTTACACTGTGTTGAACACCACAACTTTTACACTCACAACTGCAATGACTACTATTGTCAATATTAAATTCCAATGATTTCTAACACCTAATGCAACTTGGAATCCACAAACGCTTTCCTCTGAACACAAACAGAAATTTGAATTATGAAATTATAATCAGGTTCTTACTTGCTTTTACGTGTAACATCGTTCCTTCTCCAAAGATGATCTTGTTTGCATTCAAAGTCACACAATCTAAGCAGCCTTCACAAAAACTAGCTTTGGCTAAATAATCAAGTCTAATTCTCTGCACTTTATCTTCAATTACATTTTCAATCATTTCAATTATAAACAGCGCTTTTTTCTTCTTCAACTAATATGACTAACTTTGGCAAGTCAATAATTGTAACTTTATTAAACATTAAAAAACTCTATTAAAGTCCTAAATATTAAACTTCTATAAGATAAGAAAGAGTTTTTGTGGAAAATAAGACACTATTGCAGTAACTGGATTATAATTTTAGTGTCCATATGTATTTATATGGTAAAATAAAGAAGAAAAAGTGTCTTACGAGATTCAACCATCAGTTTTGTTCCACTTCCAAAAATGATCTTGCTGTTGCCATAATTCACACAGTAACAAACACTCAGACAAAATGCTCTTGAGGACATTGTTCAAAACGTTTACGTTATACATGTAATCAAATATTGACTAATTAAGTCTGATTATTAAACATAAATATTGTTTGATGAATACATTATTTCTACATATTAAAAAGTGTATGGCAATGGCAAAATATAGTTTATTTATTAATTTGTTTTTATAAAAGTGTGTTACTAAATTGCATCTCATTTATGCAAAAATTTTAAAATCTTACTTGATTCAACTTTTAATGCTGTTCCTTGACCAAAAATGATCTTTCTCCCTCCACCAGCATCCACACAATAGAAACAATCATGACAGAAACTAGTTTACAGTGTATGAACTAGAGCTCAAATTTGTATTAGAACCTGTAGAACTAAATATTGTATAAATATATTAGTTGAAGGAATTAGATTTTATTTATGGTTATTTTACAATTTGTCATCTAATTATCTTGTTTACTACTGAATGAGCAGTCAAAAACGTGTCTGTTTTTAATTTTTGAAGCCTACTGTAAATAAATATCTGCTGTTAAATACTGTATGTTTTTCCCTTTAAAGAGTACAGTATATATGCAAAATAGAACAAAAATGACCTACTTGTTTCTATGAACAGTTTTGTTCCAGATCCAAAGATAATCTTTTGTGTTGCAGCATTCACACAGTAACAAACACCTCTTCCAAAAACTCTTACTTGGAGTCCACAAGGCCTACATTTACATCATCATTTAATATGAATCAATAATCAATCAAATACATTTGTATCTCTGATGATGTTATTTGTTTGCTGGTGATAATAACTTGTAATTCATGAACTTGTGTCTTCATCTGTGTAAAAGATGTCTTTTTGTGTAGCTTAAATTGATCTGTGTAGCTTAAATTGATTTTAAAACGTTTTATTGAATAGACTCTACTAGGCACAATTAAAATGTAAAGTAAACGTACTTGATTCAACTGTCAAAGTTGTTCCTTGACCAAAATAGATTTTCATCCCAGAACCATCCACACAACACAAACAATCATGACAAAAACATCAGTTTACCCAGGCTACTGCAATACATAGATACATAGAACTATCAAAATAAATATAATCTTTAAATTATCATATCTTTTTTCAGTAGTATTCATTAGAATTTTATATTAAATTTAATTACTTTGCAGACTAAATTGTAGACTATTTCTTTCTGTATTGAAATTTTTTTTAATAAATATTTAATAAATATGCTTCAATTATAAACTTTAAAGTTAAATGTATTAGTTTATGTATTTGAGATTAGATTTATTTGGATATTTTAAACATTATTCTTTTATTGTATAAAACTTAAAGGTTTATTGTGCTTTTTTCTTGTTTATTTTACTCATTATAAACTATTATATTCTGGGCAATGTATTACACTTTGTAAAAATAAAAATAAATCTCTTACTTGACTGCACATATAAAGTCATCCCTTTTCCAAAATGAAGCTTCCAGGTCCCATCATTCACACACTAACTGAGCTCACAGCAAAAACAGCTTAAAGTCTATAACCGGATATTGAAAGATATGCATTTTATATTAAGAAAATTTATCATTTAAATAAAATATTTAATTTATTTGCACATATCCTCTATAGTCTGCACATCCATGTTATTTACCTGAGAAATATTTTAAAACTGTTAAACAGAGAACAGAATTACAATGTGAAATGCTATAGTAGTGATAAATGTGTAATTATGAAAACAATCGTAATTGAAATTTACTCACTGTAATTGACATTCAGCTTTGTGCCTTGACCAAATATCAACTTATTAGCAAGAGTCACACACTATTTCAAACCTTGACAATATCTAATACTCAGTTCTGGTGACATAACATCTTTTGACTAGGCACCCACGTTATAAACAGCATTTATTTTAAATTGACTCCAAATTAAAGATTTAAACTGCTGTAAAATAATTACTGCAACATACAAATTTACTTAAAAACTAAGCTGTGTGACAAATAACTGTTACTTTGTCAGATCAATTGTATAATTGATTGTATTTGTCCGATTAACTGTATTATTAGCATATATTCACTTACTTGAATGAACAGTCAATGACGTTCCAGAAGCGAATAATATTTTGTCCCCTGAATAAGTCACACAGCAGCAAACACCTCAGCAATTACTTGTGAGTTGCTTTGCAGAATTAATGCAATTTATAACGAAACATCTATAGGGAGTTCAAATAGTAGATCATGAAGCTAACATTAAAAGTCAAGGTTTCAAATCGCAAATGAATGCAATAATTGATCAAATGCATTGCAATTCCAATCTCATTGAAACATTGCGTGCCATATGTGAACATGCATATTTCTTTACATTCAAAATAATAATAATTAAATATAAAATGTTGTAAATATAAGGTTGAAATGTGTCAAAATGCTATTGTTTTGTTTGATATTTAGAATTAAATACTATGCTTGTTATTCTTCATTTGACATACGTAAATTTACTATCAGTTTAATTCTTGTTCTAGTTTTCACAAATATAAACTGCACAACAAAAACTACATAAACTGAGGCTGAAGAACCTCTGACCTCTGATAATAAGCTTTAAAAAAAATAGCATCAAATACAGAATTAATATTGATGATAGACAATACCTGAATGGACAGTAAGTTTTGTTCCTTTTCCAAAAATCATACGTCCCATTGTAGTCATAATCACACACAGTTACGTGGCTTTACAAAAACATACGATTATTATTTATGTGTCAGAGCCGCTGTGTGATTTAGTTAAACTATTATGATATGGGATGATATTTTTTCACTTAAACAGTGAATGTCAGTAGAATTATTTGTAGAAATGTAATCAATGATTTGGCTTTAAAAGGAAAACTACAATCTAAACAATTAGAAAAAGAAAGTTGTGGAATAAAAATATAATCAAACTTCGATCGACAGAAAGAATCGAATGCAAACATAAAGAAATTACTTTCGTGTCAATGGGAACTCATTTTTAGTTGTTCTAATAACTTTTTCAAATTGAGTTATGAATATTGTTTGTGTACATGTGTTGAAAGACTTATTTCTAGACAGATTATATAGACTGTTATAGACTTTATATTTTTTTCCAAATCTTTTTTAAATTGACCATTGAGGAAATTAAAAAGCAATATTAAAATAGAAACTAAAAGTCTCCTACCTGACTGAACTGTTAAAGCTGTCCCTTGACCAAAGATGATCTTTCTTCCAGAAGCATCCACACAACACAAACAATCATGACGAAAACATGACCAGTTTACCATCAACCGAGGCTAATGTGTTTGAAATGTGTTTCGATTATAAACTGAGAATACTTGTATTTTGATCTTTTAAACATTTTTGTCTATAATGATAAAGTCTTAAAGGTTATACTGTTTTGTAATGTCTTAAAGTTACAGTATTTTACACTTTTTCCTATTTAAAAACTAAAATCTTGCCCTTGGCTGTGCATATAAAATGCTAGCTATCAATGTTTGAAATTACAGTATTAAATATCAGCAGTGACAAATGTAAAGTATTTAAATACTCACTGTAATCGACATTCAGCTTTGTGCCATGACCAAATACAACTTTGTCAGCACGTGTCCCACAAAGGTTCAATTCTAAGCAATATCTACTGTAATATACAGTTCTGGCAATATATGGTCTTTTGATTTGATTATAATCATTAGACATAATTATGAACTGATAATATTTAAAAAGCACACATTTCAAGTCTTTCTTTACCAAAAGACGCTTAAAAGCTTTTGAAGTGTTTTACTGTTACAAAATAACGATACTAATAACGATCTCTTTTTAATTTGCATTAGTTTATATTCACTTACTTAAATGAACAGTAAACGATGTTCCAGAGGCAAGTATTATTTTGCCCCCTGAATAAGACACCTAAGCTGAAATAAACACCTCAGCAATTACTAGGTGTACTTTAAATTATAAGTAAAACCTCTGCAAGTCAAAATTGTGCTGAAAATGTTTGTTTCTATTTGTATGTATATTTGGAATTGGATACTTTACATGTTGGTCTACATTAACTATTGTGTATATAAAGTGTTCATATGCAAAAAAGTGGCGAATGAAATTTCCATTGGAAAAACATTTTTCTCAGACTCCTATGTTTATGTTGAGTCATTTCATTTTAAAGACCATGAAAAAAGGTATTCTTTGCCATAAAAATGTGAAATAACTGAACCTACACACAGGAGCCTGATACAAATGCTCAGTTTTGAAGACAATTTCAGACGGTATTTTGAGATTTTTGCATCCAAACTCTTCATATCTACATAAAACTGCATCAAAACTTGTAAATATCAAAAGCATATTTAACACTTTTACACCAACTTTACATTTCGTTTCGATTGATGCAACAGACTTACTTGATTCAACTAGTATTTGTGTGCCTTTCCCAAAAATGATCTTTTCCAATCCCACATTCACACAACAGGAAACATCATTTCAAATATCTCAAGAGAATGTTTTTAGAGATTTCGAAGACTAATCGTAATCTCTGAAACACCACTGTAAATACAGTTTTTAACATATCAATTAATGTTTCTGAAAAAAAGAAATTACTATTTCTATCAATTTAAAATTGTATGTTCACTGTCAATATTATTTTATTTATTGTATTGTGTGCCGCTAATTCTGAGTGAATATTTTAGTGTATTTAGAGATAAAGACTGATTAATCATGGCAAATTTGTCATGAAGAGATAAGCTTAAGCACATTTACTATTTCAAAGAAAATCTTTTGACATTCACCGGTTTTCACAACCACAAACATAAAATACACATTAAAATATGAAAATGAATGTTTTGAAGATAGATTCAAGCAATACCTGAATCGACATTAAGTTGTGTTCCTTTTCCAAATATCATACGTCCCACATTGTTAGTCACACACAGTTACGTGGCTTTACATAAACTTAACATTCGTATTTTTTATGTAACGAGCGCCATTGTGTGAATTAATAAAATTGTATGCAATACATGTTGATATTTGCAACTTTAGTGGTAAACTTTATAGAGATTTAAAACAATTATGATGATGCGGCTTTAAACAAAATGTATAGAAAACCAACAATCTAAACAATCGAAAAAATTAAATAAAATCTTATTAAACTGGAAGATTGTTCACTTACGTGTCGCAACTATTAATTTTGTTCCCTTTCCAAAAATGATCTTTCCATATCCACCAGTATTCACACAATGAAAACCTCACAACACAAAAATGGTTTTGAGCGCGGACACATCAACATGGTCCAATATGCTAGAAATGGTCAAAATAACAAATGTTTTCATTTGTTGTGACTGGAAATCAAGGTTATTACAATATATACTAATTTTATTTTGAACTCTTCTGAAGTTCTATGAAAATGAATATTATCATGTCTGAAAACATGCCATTTTTGACCAATTATTACTTTATGCTGTAAATGACAAAATTTGTGTTCAAATTTAAAAGTTGTCCTCAGTATTAAAATGATGTTTTACTCATGTGAACAACAGGGAAACTGAGAATTTCAAAGTGGTTTCTATTTTTTCCATAGCTGCATTAGGACGAAAGGTACTTTGATATCAAACGGTTTGGTTTGAAAAGGGATCAGAAAAAAAGACTTATATAGAATTAAATAATTCTGATGACTTTGTTTCAACTTACTTGAATTTATGATAAGCCTTGTTCCTTCACCAAAGTACATCTTATCAGAATATGACACACAGTGTTAGCAACCATATCTATTACCCCTTTTGATAAACTTATATCTCCTAACTACATTCAATAGTAAAAGGATGAGCTTTAAAAGTATTTTGTAGTCAAAATATAATTATTTTAATAGTACTTATTGTATGTTGCAATGTTCAGTGTTTTATCCTTTAAAAATGTAACTGAATGAAATTCCTGAATTACATCAGGCCTTTTCTCTTTGGAATACTGGTAAATGAAAATAACCATTTACAAAATTAAACACTACCTGAGTCAATGGTTAATTTGGTTCCTTTTCCAAATATCACTTTCCATCCTCCGCTATCAGTCACACACAGATACATGACAGCACTAAAACAATAACTATTCACGGGAAGCATCACAAACTTTAGAATTCATTAGATTTATCTTTATATTAATGCATTGTTAACCCTGACTAACAATGATCAATCTATATGTAAGAGTATTTATTAAAGAATAGTTAATTTTTGTTCAGAAACATTTATTAATGTTAATATTTAAAACGTTTGATCCTAACAATCTATTAATAAATGTTGAAATTAACATTAAGAATTTTTCTTCATAAGCATTTTTCTCTGTAAGCTCATATTAACTGATGTATTTAGCAAATGTTAATTAAAAAGGCTTGTCGTAAATCCTTGGTGCCGTTTTTAACTATTCTCAACAGGAATTAAAATGAACTTACTTGTTTCAATGATTAATTTCGTGCCTGATCCAAAGATGATTTTATTTACTCCACTTCCATAAGTCACACAGTACTAGACTGCATAGCAAAATCTACCAGACCTAAGAAACAAGCCCTAAATAACTGTGTAAACACACTGATTATTACTATAAAAAGTATGCCACTGCCATAATTATTTTGCATAGTTCCAATATATAGACTTTTGGTTTGAAGAGCTACATAAAAAATACACTGTGCATCATTGAATCATTTTAATTAGTTTCTACTTACTTACATTTATGATAACCTTTGTTTCCTGACCAAAGAAGACTTTTTCAGAGTATGAAACAGTGTTAGCAACCATAACAGTAAAGCTGTGATTATTTAACATTGTTTAATGACTTAGAACGATTTGCAAACTAAAATAAAACTACTTTTAATAGTACTTTGTTGTGATTGAGTTCTGTTACTTTTTGTGGCCATATTACTGTATATTGATATCGATTTATATGGAACTTTTCAAACTAAGAGCAAAAAGAATGTCTAAAATAAAATTATCAACTTCCTCCACATCCCCTATTTTTTTATTACAATTAATGTATTTATTGCTTACTTGTTTCAACATGAAGTTTAGTCCCCGAACCAAAATAGATTTTGTAGTTCCCACCAGCAGTCACACACTGTTGCTGCTCTTTACAATTACTTTAAGGTACTTTAATTATTTAAGGTATTATGTTATCAGTTTGTATAATATACAGTGACAATACAGGTGTTATTGCTTTACATGGAATTTTAACATTATATATCAGTAAATAAAACACCAAATAAAAAAACTAGCTTAAATTGAAAATAGAATAGTTGTTTTTTTTACTAAATTTGTACAAGACCATTTTTTCATTTAAATGTGAAATGTCTTCACAAAAATGATTATCGACTTACTTGTTTCAACAGTAAGTCTGGTTCCAGAGCCAAAAATGATTTTCCAGTTTCCAGATCCAGTCACACACTGCATTTTCCCTCAACAATTACTCTACACCCTCACATAAAACAACAACCATATGCTGCTAACATTTGTAGGATTTTTAAACTTACGCAGATCCACTTTAGAAAGCAATTAATTTAATTTATATAGATAAACGTAGTTAGTTTTTACTAGACTAAAATGTTGACTTTGGGTTACACTATTATTTTTATGTCACTGTTACAGTCTAATTGTACATTTCAGAATAGAACAGTATTAATTAACTCAAGTTGGTTATAATTTTATGCATAATTTACTGCCGTTACTATGTTTCATGTTTAATAAAGACACTGTAAAATAATGTTACCAAAGTTTGAAATGCATATGAATGGATGTCCGATTACTCACTTGTATGAACTTCTAATTTTGTGCCAAAACCAAAGATTATCTTTCCATATCCAGTTCCAGAAGTCACACAGTGTTAAAGCTGATAACTAGAACTCTCTGCATTTGGACTAGTTCGCTCTCGCTTAGCGCCATGTGTAAACATTATATTTTGATAGTTTTTAACATTACTTGACATACTTGCTTCTTGAAAATAATTTCTTTATCTAATATTAATATCAAATAATGTATTATTTTATAAATCACAAAATCACTTACTTTCAAGAACAAACAGGTTTGTTCCTTGACCAAAAATGAGTTTCCCTCCAAGGTTATTAAACACACAGTACTGAACTCCAGAACATTTACTAGTTGCTCTTCAAATACACTCAAGATTAACTACGCTCAACTACACTAAGCGTTTAAATAACATTTTTACAATATTTTAACAAAAATGTGATAATTTTTTTGAACAATATTTTGAAACAAAATCAATTAAAAACAATGGAAACAGGATATCTATCAGGACATTTTAGAGATGCATCCATTTTGGGAATTTGCCATTTACCACATTATTATATCTTGAGTAACTTAATTCTGACTATGCACACAATATGATATAATGTGAATAGTTGGCTTAAGATCTCATTACTCACTTGTATGAACTTCTAATTTTGTGCCAGACCCGAAGATGAGCTTTCCATATGAACTTCCAGCATTCACACAGTGTTAAACCTGACAACTAAAACTCTCTACTCGGTTTCATTTTCATCACATTACTGGCCAAAATATCTGTGTAATATGTATGAGACCACTGATTTAAGGTTTTTAACATTACTGGTCATTGTCTAGAGTTAAAAAACAACAACTACCCTCTACTAAACATAAACTTGCATTAATTAATCATTGTATTAAGTTTAACTTTTCCAGCCGCTATTTAATGTAATTTATTTTTTTAAGCATTCCTTCATTACACACTTGTTCTTTACAAACTTAAGCTGCTTTTTAAACTGCAGATTCACATTATTAACATTTAAATTGTTTTCTCTTTCTCTTTTCAATTAATATTAAATCTTGGCTTATTTAACATTGCAATAATTACTCACAAATCTACTTACTTTTGTCAACAAACAGCTTTGTTCCTTGACCGAAAATGAGTTTCCCTCCATAGCTATTAGACACACAGTACTGAACTTCAAAACATTTACTCTTCTAGTATCGCAAACACTGAGATTAGGTTAGTATTCAACTAATCTAAGCTTAAAGAACAATTTTACTATACTGTAATAAAAAGTGTACAATTATTACATTTTGTGTTTGTGTGTGGGCATATTTTAAAACAAATAACTGGCAGTATTTTTGCAATACATGAGATATCTAATGGTAAATTTTAGTGATAAGGAACATAAATGTAAAAATATACTATTTCTCCATACCTGACAGTACTGTAAGTTGTGTTCCAGTCCCAAATATAATTTTAATGCCTCCGCTGGTAGTCACACAAGGTTAAATAGATGCACAAAAACATCTTTCACTTCAGACCACTAAAAACATCTTCTTGCCTCATGCAACCTTAAAGTGTTAATAGGTAACACTAATTCACATATGACTGCTTACATTATTTGAATTAATTGTAATTATTTAACAATAAATAATCAAATAACGGATATGCAAAACCACTTACTTGCATGAATAAGCAGATTTGTTCCTTGAC
The DNA here is from genome assembly GCA_903798125.1 of Danio choprae. Lineage (NCBI taxonomy): Eukaryota > Metazoa > Chordata > Actinopteri > Cypriniformes > Danionidae > Danio > Danio choprae. The sequence goes on from CAIGQW010042275.1 coordinate 132,158, forward strand.
CAAAAACAAGTTTCCCTCTATAGTCATTAGACACACAGTAACCAACACTATAACATTTACTGACTGTTCTTCTAATACTATCTAAAACACAAAGACCTAATATCAGTATACAACAGCGCTTTAGATGTCAATTATATCTAAAAATTTGATATTAATTAATTCACTTTGATTGCCACACAACTAAAAAACTCTTCACCAACTTGAACTGAACCTGATGCTAAATGTTTCACATTCCATTATGTTTTAATCTTATAGTAGGTATAATAAGCATCTATAAATCACAACTTGCACAGAATATGAATTGTTCAATAGATTTGAGGAGTGAGATAACCGACTTACTCGAATAAACATGCAATTTTGTACCAGATCCAAAGATGAGCTTTCCAAATCCACCATCCACACACTGTTAAACCTCATAGCTGTAACTATTGGTTAAACATATGGACGATTCTATTAGGATAATAAATGCCTTATTTTGTTTGAATTTGTTTTTAAACTCTCCTTGATGATCCATGTGTATACTCAATTTCCGCTTGTTGTTAATAAATCTTTTAAACATTTTCATCTTGGCATATAGTTTCCATGCCTATAGTTCTAAATGCAAAATATTTTTTTAATAGGTATTTTTTATAATTACATATTAATCTGATTAATTAAATTGTTAGATTTATTTATTTTCTATTATTAAATTATTAGTAGTACCGATTTAACTATTAACTATATTTAACTATAAATATGAAACAAAAATACTGTATCTATACATTAGAGGTTACAGAAAATATTTTTGCTAATATTATTTTTTTCATACCTGACAGAACTGTGAGTTTTGTTCCAGTGCCAAAAGTCATTTTATATCCTCCAGTGTTAGTCACACAGGATTATACAGCAGTACAAAAACATCTTAAACCTAATTTTTCAATTTCAGACAATTTTAAGCAAGTACAATTAAAAGGACATCCATATTTTTTAAAGTGTAAGCAGTTATTCCTTATTTATTTAATAAGTGAATTGTGTGCATAGATAGCTAAATAGATTGTGAAATTTAATAATATTTTCATAATATAATCATCAATAGTAGCTTTTATTCTTACTTGTTTCGATGATCAATTTTGTTCCTGTTCCGAAGAATATTTTGTTGATATTAACTCCACTATTCACACAGTATTTAGCCACACAGCAAAAACTATGCAGTCTTAGAGAGTTGCAATGTAAGGTCACTGATCATTGTTTTTGACTTTGATTTCATTACGAGAAAAGTTTACGGTAAACCTATTTCAGGTTTTTATAATATGTTTTTTCTATGTTTGGGTAACTTTGGTTAAAAGTCCTCAGTGGGATTGAACCAACACAATCCAATAGAACATCCTTCAATTATAGAGAATTTTGACAAAAAACACATACAGTATGAGTGAATCTTTTCCTATATATAAAAATCTTGTAATAGCCTATACAGCAGTTTTTTCACAATAAAAAAAAAAATCTATGTTTTCCAATTAAATTAAAAGTAAGAACTAGATGCATGGAAATACTGATTTTGAAAGCCATGTGATAGTTATTTAACAAAAATATGCAATGGACTGATTATCATTTCCCTTAAAATAAATGCACCTTATCTACAGCTAGAAGACAAGAAGTTCTTAAAATTGGTTTAAAATATTTGGTTAAAATACTACCATCTTTACAAATAAAAATAGTTATAACTTACTTGTTTCAATTTCTAGCTTTGTGCCTGTTCCAAAAATAAGCTTTTGTCCAACATTCACACAGTACGAAACGACACAGCAAAATCTATCCTACCATAATGAAGATTTTAGACTTTCAATATTTAAAGTAATTTCAAAACAAAACACTACAAATTGGCATACTATAAATGCTCTGCTATTAATCTACTTGTATTTTATGATCCAATATGTTTACTGTTTAACTCACTTATCATATCAATCCAGTATTTCAATAGTATATTTTGCTTAATGCAATTACAGTAACAATCCACATTTTAAAGGATTTGTCCTTCTTTTTTTTACATAAATCACTTACTGCTTTCAACAGTCAGTTTGGTTCCAGAGCCAAAATGGATTTTCCAGCTTCCCGACTGAGTCACACACTATATTTCATCTCAACACAAACTTACTCAACCATTTTTTGCACTTCTGCCATAGAAATGATGAAAGACGGCTAATAAATTAGACTAAATGTACACTGTAAAGGTTATAAAAAACAAATAATTATTTGACTATTATGTTTTACAAGAAAATACCATTCAATTACTTTGCTTTTATGTTTAATTTTAGCAATTTATTCGAGAGTGAGTTAAAATTTTTATTTATTAATTTTTTTTTTCATTGTCTTTAATCCTTCATTTAAAGCAGGGTACTACTGAAACAAGCAAACAACATTAAATAGTGTTAAAAAGGAAATCTTGAACGTATTAAGTAGCACAAATAATCATGAACTTACTTGTTTCAACAACCAGTTTTGTGCCTTTCCCAAAAATAACCTTGTAAAGTCCACTTCCAGAAGTCACACAATGTAAGACCACATAGCAAAAACTACCTGAACTTTATCCTCCTCACTGAATCTTAGTAAATAATATGACAACTTCTATTTGATAAGGTTTACAAAAATACGCATTTTAAAGCAAAATATTAAATGAATGTAATAGTAAATTACACCTGCTTTGGTACAGTTGTCACTAAATATGCATCCTTACACTGAAAAAAGAAACATTCTTTGGATTTACTAGTTTTTTTAAAGGTAAGTGGTTGCAAACCATTTCTATGGTCTGAATTTAAACAAAAATTTGTTTAAATTCAGCCCATATAAATTGTTTGCCACCACTTACCTTAAAAACATGTTAGTAAATCCAATTAATCATTTTTTTCAGTGTTCCTTTTAATAAACTTTTTACATTTGTATATTGTGCATTCTTGGTATTTATTATGCCTTTTTTTTACTAACTTAAAAACAGAAACACTTACTTGTTTCAACTATCAACGTTGTGCCTGTTCCAAAGAAAAGCTTGTAAGCGCCACTTCTAGAAGTCACACAATGTCAGATCACTAATCGAAAACTATCTGACAGACTTTTCTGAGGGTTATCAATGATTAAAGCAGCAACTTGTTATTCATATTTATATCAGGGACATAAATATTTCTAAAGCCCATTTTATTTTCTTACTGTTCTCTGACAAATATCTGGCAACAGGTTAAGAAGTAAATTTTTTGTTTATGTTTTAGACAAACACTTAATTTACAAAAAAAATGTCATAATACTACATTTGACTGACTTCACTTGCAATTGCTGATATATTTGAACTGTCAATACACTTACTTGATTCAACAACGAGTTTGGTTCCAGAGCCAAAATAGATTTGCCTTAGACCAGATGAAGTCACACATTGCAGTTTATCAAACCAATAACCTCATACTACTGAAAGCACTAATACTCTTTAGTATAACAAGTGATTTCAAGTATAAAGCATTACGTAATAATTTTTTAAAACAAATAATAATATGAAATATGAGGATGATAATGATTTTGTGGAAGTTTTGTTAGTTGGACTTTACGAAACAACTTTTTTTATTTGTAGTACTCCTCTGTCTGTGTCCGTATCACCTCGACTGCTTAGAACAATTTTGTATTTGATATTTGTATACACTGTAAAAAGTTACTTTACTTTACTTGTGAGTAAACCCATTGCCTTAACAGAGACAAGTTGACTTTACTTAAAAAAAGCGAGTAAACCCATTTAAACTTGAAACTGTAAAGTTGATTTAACTTTTATAATTATGCACATATTTCATTTACTTATAATATTTGCTTTAGTCATTCAAAAAATCATGTCACAATAATAAAAAATGATATAGTAAATAAATACAATAGACAACATAACATAATTTCAAATCAACTTACTTGTTTCAATTATAAGGTTTGTACCCGTCCCAAAGATAATTTTATATCCACTTCCAGTCACACAGTATAAAACTACAACACTAAAACCTTCAAGCACATTTATCACTGTTTTTAATTTAATGTTAAAAATAAATCACCTGCTTTTTATATATATTTATTCTATTAGTTGCAAAACAAATATTTTACATCTGCTTGCCATTTTTTAAGTTTTCAACATCACTAATAAATTAAGTCATTTTTTGAGTGGTATCTCTTGTAAAAAAAAAATTATCTGAAAAAACAAAAAAAAAAAAAAAATCAGTAAAGTACTTTACCTGAATTTACAAAAAGCCTTGTGCCATTCCCAAATATGAATTTCCCTGCCCCAGTGTTAGTCACACACAGTTATAAAGCTATACAAAAACATGCTGACTGATTTAGGAAAGCTACACTGTAAAAAAATAGTAATTTTAACTGTAAAAGAAAACTTAAAAAATTGCTGTTTGTAGTGGTTTATTACATGATTTACCGTCTTTTACCTTTTCTACTGTACGGCAACCACAACTGATGTTTTTTTTAAGTGTATTTCATAATAGAAATGAATAAAAAAAATATAGAGAGAGTTTCATTACAAAAAAGTCAGTAATTGCTCCCATGTTAACAGATCTTAACCTACAAATTACTTAAGTTTTGTGCATTCAAGAAAATTCTAAGCTAAACACATAAATATGACAAAAATGTCAACGATATTTTGGTGTATTGCGAGCAATATAGCAATAATGAACTTACGTGATTCAATAATCAGATTTGTGCCTTTCCCAAATATAAGCTTGTTGAAACCTTCAGTCACACAATACAAAAGCAAACAGCAAAAACTAGCCATACCCAAGATGATCCCTTTGCAAACTTTCTAAACATTTAAGCGCCTTTTTGATGACAGATAATAAATCAAATGTTTGACTAACAACAGAATCTTTACATAAACCATATTATAATATTGGATTAAGTTGTAAAATGTTAACAAAGATCCATTATCCTCATTGGGTGTAAAGTCTAAATTAAGTCTTTGTTGTGCTATTTTGTTCTTTAAACATATATTTCACAGTCTCTGACTAAATGACTTTGGTTTACTATACCTTTATACTATTTCCTGTCATATTAATTGCTTAATTTTCATTCTTATCTATTGCCATATCATCCCGTAAAGACAAAGTAATAAGAGAAACAGCACATATTTTCATCCTGAGACCTGTCCATATGGATTAACTGACATCTGACAATGGGGTTAAACTAAAGCAACACTTTTCAAACTGATAACAGTTATAGAAGGACAAACTTACTAGTTACTTACTAGTGTTATTTGTCCTGAAATCACTGTAATCATGAACTTACTTGTTTCAACTATCAGTTTTGTGCCTGTCCCAAAGATAAGCTTGTAGTTTCCACTTCCATAATTCACACAATGCAAGAGCACTAATCAAAAACTACCTAGCCTGAGTGGCTCAGAGTTATCATTACCAAAACTAAAACCATACGACTAAATTCATTATCATCTCTAAAACAAATAATTTGCAAAGGCAAATTTATTTTTGAAATTAGTACGTTTACATCATCTCAATTATATGTGGGGATATGTAGGTTTAATTATATATCTAAGTATTATTTATCTACTTTCATGATCCTTTTTCCCCTTCATATTCTATTAAAATGTAAAATGACACTAATCTCTATCAGCCATTTGCTTACAAAAGGTTAACTATACTTTCCATCATATTAATGGGAGTTATAAAGGCAAAAATCTAATTCAATAAATATAGGACAAATATTAATCTTCAACTTACTTGTTTCAACTATCAACTTTGTGCCTGTTCCAAAGATAACCTTGTTGAATCCACTGCTACCAGTCACACAATGCAAGACTATCAATCAAAAACGATTTGGCCTGAGAGGCTAGGGTTCCTATAACTAAAACTATAAACCTAAAATCTATTTATTATGTCAAACAAATAGATTTTATGTAATGAAATCCATTCTAATGATTACATTTGAAAGTTATGTTTACAATGAAAACTAAAACATGCTGATGGATTATAGACTTTGCCAACAAAATACTACTTAATATACACTTGAATATTTTTTCCAAAAACTAAACTTGAGATTTTCAAAAATGGGGGGCATTATCAGAAATTCACTGTACTTGATGTAATGGTGATTATATTGCACTTACTTGTTTCAATTAGCAACTTTGTACCTTTCCCAAATATAAGCTTATTGAGTCCTCCTGTATTCACACACTACTAAACCAAACAGCAAAAACTACTGGGCCTCTGTTAAACTGCAAACTTACAACTTCATTCTGTGTAGCTGTACAGTTTAATATTATTTGCATTTTGGCTTAGAAGTGAGTGAATTTACATAATTATTACCTGGTATAAATATTCCAATGTTCTATTATCTATTCTCTAAAAAAACTTTACTGTCGGTTACCACTTTCATGTCAAATTAACCTATTAATAATATAAAAAAATGGGATTCGGCATACTCACTTCCATTAACATATAATTTTATGCCAGAACCAAAGATCAGCTTTCCAAATCCACTTCCCTCAATCACACAATACGAAACACCATTACTTTTAATGCTAACTATGTTAATGAGTAATGTAAATAACTAACTGTGTCAACGTAAATTAATGTAATGCTAACTATGCTAATGTAAGTTAACAATGATAATTTTAGACTCCTTTAAGACTTTCTAGATTCCTCTCATTTCACTAAAAGATTCAATTCAACATTACTTTTACTTCAAATGACAAATTTTAAATAACACTGATTTATTTCTAAATCTACCACAATTGCTTCTTCAATTGACATTTGTTGTTGTTTGTGCGTTTGATAATATAATATGTGATAATAAAGAATTCCTAAGTTAGAATTCTTAAGACATTCAAACAATATCTGACCTAAAGACTACATCACTTATTACTTCATTTCATGTTCAGCTTTTTCTTTATTACCATACTGTCCAATAATGATAGAATGCGCAACACAATCCACAATGCTAACTTCATCTTTTTCAAGGTTAACTAATACAACACTTCAGATCAAAAGTCAAATACACATAACACTAATAATAAAAAACAAATAATATTACAAAACAACACTAATAATCATAAACTTACTTGTTTCAATTACCAACATTGTGCCTGTCCCAAAGATTAGTTTGGTCCCACCACCTCCATAAGTCACACAATGTAAGATTACAAAACAAAAACTGTGCGCCTCCAGGTTATTATTACTGCTATTAACTAAAATTCAAGTTAAGTGGCTCAGTCAGACATTCATAATTAAATAATCATCTATGACTGCACTTCACATAAAGCATTCTTATGAAGTAATGCAATATTTTTAATTATATTATATCCTGTCCAAGTAAATGCACTCAATAGCTGAATTTCTTTAAATGTGTGTATTTGGCAGAATTGACACATTTACCCATGATACTTATATAATTATTATCTTTAAGTGGGGATTTGTATGTCTATTATTATATGATCTTATTATATTATACGTAGGTTATTTTAGGAATGTTTAAGAGTTAGAAAATGGACTTTACCTGTATTTACAGTGAGCTTTGTGCCTTTCCCAAATATTATTTTCTGAGCTCCTCCCTGAGTCACACTAAGTAATATAACTATACAAAAACATAGCGGAGATAACCCATAGTCGTATGCAAGCAGACTGGTTAACATTAAGACAACATCCCATTATAAATATTATTTAATTACTAAATCAAAAGCATTAGTAATTATGAACTAACAATGAACAATACTTTAGCTTCATTTGATAGGTATAAATATGAACAAACATGAATTACAAATTAAATGCTGATTATCATTTCATACTATAAAAATGCTCATTTTTAATTCAAGATACCAAATGCATTGACTAATGTTAACAACCTACATTTACATTCTCATGTTCTCTAGTGAAGGTATATGTTGTGAATCGTAGATAAGTGCCAAAGTAAATCAATTTTACCTGTATTTATGGTGAGTTTTGTGCCTTTGCCAAATATAATTTTACGTACTCCAGTTCCAGTCACACACAGATAAAAAGCCACGCAAAAACATGCTGATTACCTTCAAGGTAATACACAAGTTAGCAAATACTTTTTCCAAATCTAAGATCTTTAAATGTCTAAACATGGTGATTACATTTCACTTACTTGTTTCAATGAGCAGTTTTGTGCCTTTCCCAAATATAAGCTTATTGAGTCCTCCTGCATTCACACACTACTAAACCAAACAGCAAAAACTACTGAGCCCTCCATCGCTCTGTTAAACTGCAAATGTACTTTCTTTAAAATGTAAACCCTTTCAAAACTGCATATCAATTTGGTTTCAAGCACAAGACCTTTTAAAATATATAAATTAAACCAGGTGTAGATATTCAAGTGTTATTTTACATATTCCCTAAAAACATTTTACTATTGGCAACAATAGCAATAACAACACAAATTCTCCATACTCACTTTCATTAACATATAACTTGGTGCCAGAACCAAAGATCAGTTTTCCATATCCACTTCCATCATTCACACAGCACGAAATGCCATAACTCTAACTCATTCCATTCGCATAAACATGTTGAACATTATTTTGACTTCTAACAGCATATTATATATATATAATATCTTTAATCTATGTGTACTACACCGTAAGTGCTTTTAAAACAAATCAACATTTGTTTTTGTTTTATCCTTGTAAACGCAAATATGTAAAATTAAAAATCAGGATCATGTTATTACCTGAATTTACAAAGAGTCTTGTGCCGTTCCCAAATATCAATTTCCTTACTCCGACGTCAGTCACACACAGTTATATAGCTAAACAAAAACATGCCGACTGCTTCAAGGAAACAGTACTTCACTATAGAAATTATAACAAAAAATATACGGCTTCAAAGCAGCTTTATGGTTTGTGCAAACACATTTTAAACTATACCCTAGTTAAAAGTTTCATGTTCATGTCAATGTCTATACTAATAATCTGGGACTTACTTGTTTCAACTACCAACTTTGTTCCTGTCCCAAAGATAATCTTGTTTACTCCACCAGTCACACAATGCAAGAACACCAAACAAAAACTATCTGTGCTGAGTGGCTCGTCTTTAAAAAAATGAATAATTATAAATAACTTGTTTTGAATTCGTATGAAATCATTCGTATGAGAAAGATAGCCAATATTTTAAAGTACTGTAATAGTTGTCCAGGAATATATGTACAATTTAATTGCCACGCTTTAAATATGTCTGTATTCGTTTCTCTTGACAGCCAGGTAATCAAATATATTGTAAAACAAATCGATTTCATTTCATGAACTGGACATCTGATGTAAAGTGAATTGACTTGGATGACTTGGACAGACAAATTTACAATTGTAATATAATGTAATGTAATGTAATGTTACATTTGAAAATCAGATACAGAGATGCCCATTTATTTTGCGTTCTCTTAGGAATGTAAAGTTAGGATTTACCTGTATTTACAGTGAGCTTTGTGCCTTTCCCAAATATTAGTTTCTGAAATCCAGCCTGATTCACACAAAGTTAAACACCTACACATAAACATGCTGGAAATGATGCATGTTGTGATATACATGGTAACATGTATAATAAGATAATATTAATATTATTAATGTTATCTAATGCAATTGTAAACAATGAATAATTTTGCGGCATTTATTATATTGGTTAATAAACACTCCCAAAAAGTATTTTTGCTATTTGTTGAAACTACGAATAAAAAAAAAATCAATCAACACAAATCTTGAGTTGTTGTTTTTTTTTTAATTGTTCGGTTGTCTTATATGTTTTAGGTTCAATCCACTTAAATTTGCAAAAACAATTAAGTTAACTTAATCGATTTGTGGTGGGACAACATGAAGCAACTGTGTGGAACCTAGCTATTTTTTTTACAGTGAATCTATAGATTGTCTGCGATGAATGAAAACAAATGAACAATTTTGGTTTAATTATATTGTGCTTACATTAATATTTACTGTAAAAAGGTTTATAGTTCATTTGCAATGCCTAATAAATTAGTTAATGTTTACTTGATCTTAAGGTGTTACTATATTTTTTTTTATATATCTATGCTTTATCCATTTTTTCAGAACAAATAATAGAGAAGTTAATACATTTTTCCAGCATTTCCAAGGCATTACAAAACAGAATTTACAATTAGCAGCAAAATACTTAAAGGTTAACACGTTAAGAAATACCTTCTTTAAAAAAAGTTCTTTAATTTGGCCAAAACATTTAACTTACGTGTTTCAACGAGCAGTTTTGTGCCTTTTCCAAATATAAGCTTATCGACTCCCCCTCTATTCACACACTACTAAACCAAACGACAAAAACTACTAAGCCTAAGTGCCCTCCATCGCTCTGTTGAACTAGTACAAACTTAAAAATTTGTCCTGTGTAAATGCTACAGTTTAACTTTGCTAAATAGATTATTGCCTAATAAATTCAAGTGATTTACACAATTTTAACCATAGGTTTAGATCCATTTTATATCAAATAAGCAGCAGTAGTAATATCATACTCACTTTCATTAATATATAATTTGGGGCCAGAGCCAAAGATCAGCTTTCCATAAACACTTCCATTATTCACAAAGTATGAAACACCATAACTCTAACTGTATAGTAGTTATGACATTTAGACTATTGACTGATCTTCTAAAATATCACAAATATATTTAGTCAGCATTACTTACTACAGCATTTTACCGCATTTAAAAAATGCATTGAAAACTGTTTTCAATTAATGTGATCCTCTATTATGTGTACCACAATATAAGTGCTTAAAAAGAAGTTTTTTTTAAGTCAACAATTTTGTATTATATCTTATAAAAACATAAATAAAGAGTATATTTTACCTGAATCTACAAAGAGCCTCGTGCCTTTCCCAAATATTATTTTCCTCCCTCCAGTGTCAGTCACACAACATTACAAAGCAACACAAAAACACGCTGACTGCTTCAGAATTCATTACAGATATTATTCTATTTTTTTAAATATACGGATTCACTACCAAAATGGTTTAAAGCAGTTTTATCCTTCAATCTCATTCTGAAATATTAATAATGGTAATAAACAAATAATATGAACAAATAAAATGAACAAAAATCCAAATCGTCACATTAAACAGTAATAATTGACTTACTTGCTTCGATAATCAGATTTGTGCCTTTGCCAAATATAATCTTATTGAATCCACTTCCAGTCACACAATACAAAACCAAACAGCAAAAACTAGCCATACCCAAAATGATCACTATACGCAAAAACTCAGCTCTTTTTATGTAAACTTTTCAACGAAAGACAATAAAATGAATGTTTGACGGACAATGAGGGAATCAGATTGTAAATCATGTTATAATATTGGATTAAGTTGTAATTTTTTGAGCAAAAATCACATCAGTATTTTGCATTTCTGGTGATAAAATCCAACTTTCCACTGGGTCTAAAGTATTTATTCTTTAAACATCTACTATATAGTATTTGATTTTAACGTTTCATCCTACTTGAATACTACTATACCTTGATGCCATTTACTATCAGATTAATTGCTATATTTCCATTATATTTTTTGTAATCCATCTTATTTGGATTAATTTGAATTTGGAAATTTCCATTTCGTCCCATAAAGACACAGAAATGAGTAAAACAACACAAATCTCCATCCTGATATGCGGCCATCTGAATGAACTTTGACATCTGACAAAAGGTTAACTAATGCAACAATAGTTTCATTCAGCCTGATCACAGTTATAAAGGGATAAAATGATATACTAATAATTCTAATAAACCTGGACTTACTTGTTTCAACTATTAACTTTGTACCGCTCCCAAATATAAGCTTGTAGCCTCCACCTGCAGCAGTCACACAATGCAGGACTGCCAAACAAAAACTATTTGTCTTGAATGGCTTAATCAGTCTTTTAAAAATTAGCAGCAATGATTTTGACTTCACTTCGCATGTAAGCATTCTTATAATCTTATTAATTTATCCAGTATTTTAGAGCATGGTAAATGCTAACATACATTACTGTAAATATGCATGTATTAGTTTGTCTTAAAAATACTAAATTGTCAAATATACAAACTTTCATTTCATGATCTTAAAATCTGAAACGTGGTGAATCCATTCCAGATTTTTATAATCAAGATTTTTTTATATAAACACTGTAATATTGTTCATGGTAAATTCATTATACAGTACTGAATGAACTAATATTAACTTAACGTATAAAATCTCACGCTCTCTTGAAAATAAATATATGATGAGATTATAAAAGCGCCGAATGAAATGAATTTTACCTGCATTTACAGTGAGTTTTGTGCCTTTCCCAAATATAACTTTCTGAATTCCAGTTCCAGTCACACACAGTTAAACATCCACTCAAAAACATGATGACTGATCACACGGTTTGCTTATAAAATACTTTTTAAAATATAAAATAAGTTTAAAAAAGTTAAATATTTTTTCCTAAAAATAAGGTCTCTTCATTTATTCCAACTTGGACAATGTCAAAATGATCAGAAATTTGAGGTACATAATAATAATAATAATAATAATAACTCACTTGTTTCGATAATTAGTTTTGTGCCTTTCCCAAAAAGAAGCTTATTGACTCCATCTCTAGTCACACATTACAAAACCAAATAGCAAAAACTAGCGATACCAAAGATGATGATCATATGTAAAATTCAGCTCTTTTTTCAGATAAACTGAACATTTCACTGACAGATAATACAATAGATGTTTGCTGTTGTAAATTCTGGATTTAGTTGTAATATTTTGTGTTAAAATTAGAGCAATATTTTGCATTTCTGCCAAATGATTGCTTATTCCAACTGGGTCTAAAGTAATAATGAATTCTCCAGTAATTATGTATACTGTATTCTTTAAGAATCCATTACACAGTAACAAGTTTACTATACCCTCATCCTGTCAAATTCATTGTTTTATTTCCAACTATTTGCATCACTAACATCACTAACATCCATCCTTACACACAGCCATCTATGGCAATATCATTTATTATCCGACAACAGGTTAACTAACCCAACGCTCTCTCTCTTCAGACTGATGACAATTAAAGAGGGACAAAATCAAACATACTGAATCGAGAGCATGGAATACTTATAAACACAAACTTACTTGTTTCAACTATCAGCTTTGTGCCTGTGCCAAAAAAAATCTTGTATCCTCCACCTCCAGTAGTCACACAATGCAAGACCACCAAACAAAAACTAACTGGCCTGAGTGGCTCAGTCAATCTCTCATAAACACACAATTACAGTTGCAATAGGTCATTTAAGATTAATCTTATTAAGCCATCTAGAATTTAAAAACAAATGTCCACGTCTGCACCATTTATTGGCCATACTTTCATTTAGTTTAGATTGTTAGTTTCAGCTAGGAACTAAATGTGCTAATTCTATAAATCTAATTAATTTTATAATAATGATCTGGACACTTGATATATAATGAATCAATTTGAATAATTCACTGACACATTTACAATAAAAACGTATAACAATGTGTATGTGTTATATGTACAATGTATGTATAACGTATGTTCTTTTAAGAATAAACAAGAAGTATAAAATGTAGTTTTTACCTGTATTTACGGTGAGTTTTGTGCCTTTCCCAAATATAACTTTGTCTACTCCAGTCACACACAGTAAAACAGCCACACAAAAACAGACTGACTGATTATAAATATAATATAAATTGAGAGAATGTCAACAACATCAGGAATTTGCTGTATGTTATGTCAATTATAATTAACTTACTTGTTTCAATGAGTAATTTTGTGCCTTTCCCAAATATAAGCTTTTCGATGCCGGCTGTATTCACACACTCTAAAACTAAACAGCAAAAACTACTGACAAATATATATATAGAGAGAGAGATGCACTAATGAAGTGTACATATTTATTTACATATTATACTTTCTATTCCCTAATCACGTCCTCTCCAAGTGCACCAGACACTTTCCTCTAAACACTCCGTTACAAGGACACATTACATTAACTTCTAAACTAACTAAGACTTATCATGGCATCTATATATTTCTGTTCTATGGGGATTTGAAGTGTTTCTTTATCCTCATTTGTAAGTCTCTTTGGATAAAAGCATCTTCTAAATGATTGTGTAAATGTAAATGTAATAAAGATATTTTAAAAATTACATTTCAAAAGAGAACCAGAAAAGTCAGTTGTTACACATAAAAATCTGTTAAACCGTTCTGTAAAATTTAGCTTGATTTGCATAATTAAACTCAAAAAATAAATTTGCATGCAAAAGTGTTTATCTGTTGTTTCTTTAACATGGCAAAATTCATATTTGGGACTGATTTTTTGTTGTTAGAACAAGTGTCTATGAAGTGCCAAACATTATGAACTTACTTGAACCAACTGTTAATGTTGTGCCTTTCCCAAAAACAAGCTTTCTTGCACCTCCAGTATTCACACAATGTCACAGCACATATCAAAATCCCTTCACATGAAACACCAAAATCTAGAATGTTTTAAACCTCTTACAAACCACTATTAAAGTATGTTCTGTAAAAATAACAATAAAAACTCTAAAAGCATACTTCTATTTAAACCTCTATTATATCTGACCAAAATAATGCTTAATATCACATCATGTCTGCATTGTATCAAATGAATTGCTCACTTGCACACTGAAGAATGTATCTGTATGCAACAGAAAAATGTGTGCTTTCTTCACACTATAGGAATATATTTGCACACACTTACTTTTTTCAACAGTCAGTTTGGTTCCAGAGCCAAAAATTATTTTCAAGCCTCCGCTTTGAGTCACACACTAAATTTTGTCTCTACAAAAACTTGCTCGATGCTACTACGTATAAATATTTATTTTTAAAAGTGGAAACACTAAGTGGAAACTAATTTAACTTTGCTGGTCAACATTGCTAAAAACTGAACTAACACAGAATGTTAAACTAAATACTATGAATCACTGATCTTTTAATCAAAAGCCAGAATTTAAACCCACAATCCGCAAACAAAAACAAAGTATTCATCACACCCTAAGGGCCAATGGATATACAATACAAACAAACTTACTTTTTTCAACTATTAACTGAGTGCCTTTCCCAAAGATAACCTTAAATCCTCCAGCTCCAGCAGTCACACAATACCAGATCACTAAACAAAAACTGTCCTGAATGACTAGAATCAACTCAGCTGCCATAAGTGAAAGCTTATCCTAGTTAACTAAAATAATAAATGGTCTAAAACCTAAAATAATCATGTAAATGGCTGTAGAAATGGAACTATGTGGGTCAAAGTATATTTCAAGCATCAAAACAATAAAAGAGTAAATTAGTTTATATAAAGGTTTAGATTTTGAAACCACACTCCACCCCATATTTTACAATGTGTATGGTTTCAACTTCTTTTTTTTTGTAATTTTTTGCAGCAGCTATCATACGCGTGTCTTTCAGCATAACAAAATGTTATATACAAAAAAAGTGAATACTTACAGGCATATTTAGAGCAATAATCATGTGAAGACATGTTAAAATACTCTATTAAAGGATCAGAGATTGAGCTCTGATGCTCCATTGCCTTTTTTAATCCTTATTTACCATTATCAGTCAAACCACTTATAAAAGACGTTTAAACCATTGAACAATTTCATAACATTTAACATGATCACCTTTTCTATAATATATTTTAATTAATACAGTTCCAAAAAAGTATCTAATTGCATTTTTACATAAATGTATCTGTTACACTGAATGTGTAACATCCAAATTTGGACTTTTCGCAAAAGTTATTCAGAGCATTAAAATCAATGCATTTAATATGCTTTTTATGTCTGTAAAATCCCTTTTGCAAATTTAATCATGCAAATGAGACCCGTATATATGTGTATATTCCTGAAATTAACATACATACACACATACATACATACATACATATATAGAAAAAAATTGTATGATCTAGACTGTCTGCATAATTATTTCACTTAGCTTCACAACTACTTCACTTCACAAACACTTACTTGTTCCAACTATCAGTTTGGTTCCAGAGCCAAAATAGATCTGATAGAGCCCAGATGAAGTCACACAATGCAATTTACCATGACAATAACTTTATATATTGAATTCAACGATCAAGCAATTTATATTTGACATTTTCTGCTTGATTATGTTCAATGTAAAAACACTTCTAATCAACAAACAATGGATCTGTAAGCAAATATGGTAAGAAACAAAATGTACACGCTATTTAAAAAGTACTACTGGAATTATTAAACTTACTTGCGTCAATTATCAATCGTGTTCCTGACCCAAAGATCACCTTATAACCTCCTCCAGAAGTCACACAACACGACAACACACAACCAAAACCCTCTAACACAACAATCACAAATCTACTGTTTGATTAAACAGCTTTCGCATAATTAAAAAACTGTTTCTGCTTTAGTTTTATGACCTGTTATTAACTGGCGCATCATATTTCAGAAATTAATTTTCTAAAATCACATTAACACATTTACTTCCCACTGACCATTTTACAGGTTAAAGTAATTCTTTTCATAACAGTATAAATAAATGAAAGTATGTGTGATTCTGAACTCACTTGTACTAACATGTAGTTTCATGCCAGAACCAAAGATCACTTTTCCATATCCATCAGTCACACAATGTAAAGCATCATAACTATAACTGACTAAAGCACATTTGTGAATACTGCATAGTCAACACTGTAAACATTTCATAACACTTTGTTTTCAAATATTCACAATTATACTTAATATTTTAATTTATTCTTAATGCATTGCTAATAATGTACTGATGTAAACTACAGTTCTCACATGCTTTACCTATTTTTTAAATGTATCTCCAAGTTTATAAATTTACATTTAGCGGATGCTTTTGTCCAAAGTGACTGCTGTACAGCATAAATATTGCACTTTTAATAACTAACGCTATGAAAACTATTAATTAATTATTCTTAGATTTCCCATTTTTACTTTAATAATGTTTTAGTATTTCTGTTATCTATTTTGCTTTCATTCATTTCTATTCTAGTGTTTGTTTTTAGCAAAACAAGTCAAAATATATGGAAATTTGATATTTTTATACTATAATAACCCTGGTGGAAAAAAAATATTCTTGATCACATCTTGATGCATTTATTTACAGCGTTTACAATTGCTCTTTGATATCTAAAGTGCAAAAAATATATATATTTATATTTTACCTGCATTTACAGTGAGCTTTGTGCCTGTTCCTAATATCAGTTTCTGTGCTCCAGTAGTCACACACAGTTAAACCACCACACAAAAACATGCTACTTCTTACAAATTCAGTGTCTCCTAAAGTCTACACTGCCAATGAATAAACATAATTTAAATATTCATCTAAAGTAAACAGGGAAGATAATTAAAAAAAAGTCAATCTTACTGGCGTGGACTGTAAATTGAGTGCCTCTCCCAAATATTATCTTCAATCCACTGGTAGTCACACATAATTAGATACCTCAACAATAACTCATCACAAGCCACCCTTTGTTCTCTGATAATCTAACTATATTTGTATTTAAACTACTAAATTTTTAAACTAGGGAATGGGGAAGACATAATAATGAAATGTAAACATCAGAGATCTTTATCAACTTACTGCTTTGGATTATCAATTTTGTTCCTGTTCCAAACAAGATCTTTGCTGCCATTCCAGTAGACACACAATGTCAGAGCACAAAACAAAAACCCTACGACTATATAATCTATAAGGACATTTATAAAGACTGGTAAATGTGGTATATTACTAAAATCCCAATAAATATGTAAGAGATCAAGCACAGTGTTTAAAAAAAAAGTTATGCAACACACTGTAAAATTACTTTTCGAAGTTGTAAGTAAAAATGATTGGAGTACATTTTACAAGTGTTTGCAAGTTTTTGAACTTCTAATATTAATGTTTAGTTATGTGTTGCTCTCAATAATTTGTAATATCTATAAGTTTTGGAGTAGAAGTTGCTTCCAAGTAAAACCTTCAGTGTTCTGTTCATTGTATTGCTTTTTGAACAATTTGCAATAATGTTATTCTTTTGAAAGTGCTTACCCGTTTCAACTGTAAGTTTAGTTCCAGAGCCAAAATACACAAAGTACCCACTAGTAACACAACAATTTTGTCTTTAGCAAAAACTCCCTACTGTGTGAAATTCTGTCAACAATTTTTAAAATGTCTTATTTTTCTCTTTAATCTGCTAGAATAAGTAGATAATAAGTCATTAAAAAGGTCAGATAGGATCATGCTTTAATGCTTGTTAATTCTTGTTATCCCTCAAGATAGTGTACAGATGTGCAAGATGTGTAAGATGTGCATGTGGTACATAAAAATAGAGATTTAATTGAGTAAAATACTCTTAGCACATGACTAAAACAAACGCAAACATGCATGACTCACATATTATATAAAGCAATGTTTTATATTATGGTTTACAACATTTTGCTTTACTTGCCTGGTTCGACGATGAGTTTTGTTCCGGCACCAAATATGATCTTATAATTCCCTGTATTCACACAGAGCTACAGCCTATACTAAATACCCCATTCACATATCTAACTGCAGAACTGGCTGTCATATTTATTTTCTAAGTTTTAAATTACTAAGGATGTAATAAGAAAATAATGAGTAACTTTACACATGTATTTTGTGTTGTGCAATATTACAATTAATTATTATGACAATATTTATGGTTGTTTGTTATATGTGTATATTAAGAACAGCAGTCAGAAGTTGGAAAAATCACATTTGTAGATGATCAGTCTACTATAATACTAAATTATAGATGAATCTTCATTTAGAAACCAGTGAGCTATGGTGTGTTTTTTTTTTAACTAATTTTCTTTGGGGATGAACAAAAAAGCATTGGGTTGGAAATTAACCTACTGACAATATCAAAATACACTAATCGTTATTTACCAGCATAGTTCCTATCTGCCTAATATAACATAATATAATATAATCATTTTATATCTTCAGCAAATGGGTACTTCTGACAGATTTATACAATGCAAAATTGTTTAAAGGTGCGATTCAGTCATTTTGTGGTAAGGGTGTTAGAAAATTATATTTATACCTGAATTTACTGTGAGTTTCATTCCTTTTCCAAAAATAATCTTCCCTGCTGCTCCACTACTAGACACACAGTGCTTTGTGCAGAAACAAATACAACTGTTACGGCATCAACAAACCAGATGCATAAACTACACTTTTAAAAAAATGCTGGGTTCCACACAAACAATTTGTGTTGGGACAACATGAAGGAATTAAGTTACTTATCAGTGGACTGAACGTAAAACAGTTAAGTTCTCCCACAAAAAAAAAACACAAGAATTGTGTTGTTTCAGCTCAATTAAATAAGTAGTTTGAACAAAAAGCAAATGTCATTTTTGAGTGTATCTAACCTGACTTGACTGTAAAGCTTGACCTTTTAATTTATATAATTTCATTTTTAAAAATGATGAATTCATTTTATAATTAATTTTATTCTAGGGTTTTTTTTTGTTTTGTTTTGTACACATGGAAAAGCCTTTATTGCTTCAAGAATTTAATTGGATTAGTAAAGTTATTACTGACCCGATTATATTCACTATCTTTACCCATTACAGCCAATTAGTTCTCTGTCACTAAACCCAAGAAACTTCAAGCAGCAAGATAAGTGTCTGCATTAAACAAAAATACTTGCCTGATTCAACAATCAGCTTTGTTCCACTGCCAAAAATCATCTTGTTAGTATTTGCATCCACACAGCACTACAACCTGTATCAAATACTCTAAACACTACCCGTCACTGCAAAGAGGTAAAAGTGACTTCATAGTCACATAGACTCCTATACAGGCTATTTTAGTTTTATTTTTTATATTCAGTGATCAAATCTTTTAAATATATTGTTAAATTGTGAAACAAGGTTCTTCTAACACATGATTATAGCCCTGATAATGCTATAATTCTTACAAATGCATGCAGTGCCACATATTTAGTCTGTTTTTCTTCAATTTATTTTGGCAACAGAGATAATTTTACATCTCTTACTTACTTGATTCAATGACAAGACTGGTTCCTTGAGCAAAAATCAGCTTATTGCCAGCACCAACATTCACACAGCGGATTATCTTACTACAATATCCTTTACTGCACTAGAAGTCAATTTTATGTAGAAAAATTTTTCCTCTCAAAAATTATTAGTAATATATTTATTCCCAAGTAACACACTGGATTAAACACACAATTTCTGAAGACTCAAGTATTTCCTTTTAATAAAAAAAATATTTGATCCATTTAGAACAATTTTTTATAAACAATTTACTATAAAATAAATGTTGGAAAGTAAAAACAAAAGCATTAATACACACACCTTTTAAAATTCATGAAAAGATTCATAAACCTATCTGTAACTTCAGAATTTGGTTTACTAGTCCAGATTTAAAATAAAATCAAATCAAATAAATAAAAACTCTGAAGAGCAAACTTACCTGAATGGATGAAAAGTTTAGTTCCTTGACCAAAGATTATCTTTCCAAGGCTGCCAGTATTCACACATGGCTACACACACATACATAAACCTATGCACCACATTTCACTTGCATTTCATTTGCTCATTTACTCTTTTAAACTTATTTAATTTTAATAAAAGTTTTGGTTTTAAGAATAAATTACATTTTACATAAACATTTAATAAAGCATCCATAATTTGTATATACAAATCATAAAAACATACATAAATGTTTAAACATATTTTGAAGAGATTTTTAAAAGATGTGTCCAAACTAGCAGAAACTAGCAGATCGAAAATATATGTTAGATTATACTAAACTACATTTTACAAATTGCTTATATCTTTACATTTTTTATATTATACAAGTATTTCTAAAAAGTAGAAAAATCTGAAACTTACTTGATTCCACAATTAGTTTCATTCCATTGGCAAAAATAAGCTTGTCATTGCCTCTAGTCACACAAAGTTAAACGCTATAGCAGAAACTCCCTGCAAAAGCCTCGAGCACACAGAACACTATTTTTGGAACTAAAAAAATACCAATGAATTTATATTATTGTATTGAGCAGCGAATGACATTTAGTTCAAATTTAACGTAGGCTAAAATCGGATTTAGTTGAAAAGTAACTAAAAACTAAAGACTTTCAAATTAGCTTTATGCAGTTCGGTCTTTTAACGTCAATGTTAAATGATTGCACGTTTCTTACAAAAGATCCTAAGCTTGCACTTTTTAATTTAAATCACATACATTGCTATTTAGAAACCTCTGTATTCAGAGGTATTGAGGTAAATACATAATAATAATACCTTACTTGTGTCCACAATGAGCCTGGAACCATGGCCAAATTGGACCTGGCTAACTCCAATAGCATTCTCACAATGCTACACTACTTCACAAAAACCTCTTTACACAAAGAGCAACTCTTTATATCATTTAAAGGCTCATACTGGATTATTTTTTCAGAAATATTTTCTAATAATCTCCCTGAGTGTTCTGGAATTAAAATGGCTTCTAAATAAAAACTAAATAATGATAATTAGTCAATATGTTAGTCTAACATTGCATACACAATGTTGTTTATCTTCATTGTGCTTTCAAAAGAGAAGAAACCAGTTTTTACATGTTGACTGTATTAAAAAGTTATACTACTGAAATGCATAAATGTCATGTTCTTGTATTACAGTAATAAAGACAAATGATACATCTCACCTGATTCCACTAAAAGTTTTGTACTAGTAGCAAAGAATATCTTATTGATTCCCTGGTTATTAACACAACACTATAAATTGTGTCAAAAACCTTCATTTCACTGCAAACTCCTTAAGCTCATCAATATTTACATGTGCAAACTAAGGTTGAAAAATATACATTATTAATTTGTAAGTTATCAGAAGGGATGTTTAACTCATTCACTTATTTAATTAAAAAAAGGAAAACTAATTTTAGTTTCAAGTCATCATTATAGTGTTCAAAAAGAAGAGCTATTAAAAATTACACTCACTTTGCTGCACATTTAACTTCATTCCAGATCCCATTAAAAGCTTGAAGTTCGAACCAGATGGCCACAGTGCTGCATTCCCAGACATAAAACCTCTTCCCACAAGACAGAGATAAAGATGATAGTTTTAATGAGACACTTTCACATCTTCATTTACCAAACATTTATTAATCAATGAAAATATCTATAAAAAAATTACTCGCTATATATAATTATATTTATGCTTTTACTTCAATCTCAGCAATTTCAAAATGGAAGCCAAAAACACTTTTTCAATTATCTTGGAAAGTTCAATTAATCTTTCTACATTTCAAATGATTTCACAATTTTATTTAAATCCAGAAAACATTTAAAAGCGAAAAGTGCTGTAAAGTTCTATTAACTTTTGTCAACTTCTATGGACTGACCCCCAGAACGTATTTTCATTTGTATTAGTATGATTTAATGTTTCATTTATGTTATTATTTTGTACTATTTTGTTTATTATATGCTCATCATTACATGCTGCTTGGATATAATGTTATACATGTTTAACATTGGTAGTTGAAAATGCCTGTTTGTTATTAGAAGGTTTAATAAAGAGAGAGGAGAAAAAAATATATCTTTCTACATTTAGAATTACACTTAAACTTTCTCTAATTTAACCTGAAACACATAATTATGAGATTAAAGTCATACGTTGCTGTAGAAAAATCTCTGACAACAGTAATAGTGTCATTGTGATGTAAAAAAAACAAAACAAATATGACATTTATTTTTAGTGAAGCATATAAAAGATTCACAAACAAACTTTAAATCCTTACCTAAGAGTCCCTGCTCCAAACTGATATCAGATCCTGTGAAATTTCTGCACGTCCTCTGTAAGAAACAGTGTATTGGTGAAAGAGTTTTACTGCACAGCTCAATTTTTGCTCAAACATAATTCAAAACCAGACAAATGAACTAACACTTGCCCAGCAGAGCATTTTACTGTGAAGAATAACCCAAAATAAGAGAAACATAGTACTCACCTCTTCATATAGACCGCGGTGTTCTACTGGCCTAGTTTTAACGTGAGTGACACATGGTCTATTTATTGCTCTTCATTTTTGTAAACATTGTCAGCCTATTAAACTGTCCAACTTTATGGAGATTTAAGCTCTAATTTAACGTGTGTACACTGCCAAAACACTTTGGTTTGGTGTCTTTTTTGTGTTGGATGGAAAATAAAGCATTAGCAAACGCTGAAGTTAGTTACAGGTTCAAATGTCCTATTTGTAGACAGCAACGCTTCGTTTTACTTTGTGGTCGAAAAAGTCTTACAACGATGTTAAATCAGACTTAAACCGGTACATGAAGCAGGCCGGACTTAACCCTTAATCCACTCGAGCCAAAAACATTATCTAAATCCAGCATGTTTACACAAAACAAGCAAAAAAAACGTGGAAGGGAGAATAATTGATGCCAATGCTTCATGCGGCCACTAGATGCCACTCAAGCCCCCACGGAAAACTAAAAGCATAGACATAATAGAAAGCTTTCTGTTATATTAGATGTCTATGGCTGAAACACACAGACGGCCACAAGAGTGCAGCACACAATATTTCATGCTCTTAAAGGAATAGTTCATCCCAAAATGAAATTTCTGTCATCATTTACTAATCCTCCACTGGTTCCAAACCTATGTTTCTTTCTTCTGTTGAACTAAAAGGTAGATGTACTGAATAAATTTTTGGGGAAAAAAAGTATATTTGTTCATACTATGGATGTTAATGGCAGCTTTTTCCCAACATTCCTCAGAGTATCTTGTTTCCTGTTTAATGGGAGAAAAAAAATATTCATAAAAGTTTAGAAGTACTTGAATGTAAGAAATGGTGAGGTGAACTATCCCTTTAAATAAGTATCACACTCTATTTTAATCAGATGATTCACTTTGTACAGTAAACATACAGAACAGTCACCTTTAAATCACTTTTGTTTACTAAGATGGAGTGGAAAGTGTATTGTTGAATTACAGATGACTGGATTAATTTACAAAAAGGTGACTTGAGTTTGCATATGTTTGATTTGTACAGTATGTAACTAATACAGGGCTCAGCATATCAGTACACCCCCCACAAATCTCTCATTTAAATGAATATTTTCTATAGGATGCTTTACAATATTATATTTGTGCATATACATTAGTTTAGTCAGTACTGAAGCCAAATCTGGAGCTTATCTAACATAATAACTTACAATAATGGTTCAAAAATTAGTAGCCCAAATTTATATGTTGGTGAAAAATATTAAATAACATTTTCAAAAATAGCAAAAGTCAAGAGAAACTAAAAATATATAAAATTTTGTTGAAATGTTGCAGTTTGTAATATTTTTTGCAATATTTTGCATGAATTTAATTGTATTTTCTTTCTATTTCTAAAGATGTTCTGTGACTAAAATATTATTTTAATAAATATATCTGTTAAATAAATCTGTTTTGTTCAAATGCACCAATAAATATTACCCATATTCACTGAGAAATGGAGAAAAATATTCATTTTCTAAATGGAGTGTACTCATATATGTTGAGCGCTGTATATATATGTATAGTTGGAGTCAGAATTATTAGCCCTCCTGAATTATTAGCCCCCCTGTACATTCTGTTTAAGGGATAGAAGATTTTTTTTCAACACATTTCTAAACATAATTGTTTTAATAATTAATTTCTAATAACTGATTTATTTCATCATTGCCATAATGACAGCACATAATATTTTACTCAATATTTTTCAAGATTGTTTATTTGGCAAGTTAGTGTAATTATGCAAGGCATTGTATAACGATGACTGACAATCAAAAATATATATATTGCTGAAGGAGGCTGATAATTTTTCATATTAACCTTAAAATGTTTTGTTTTGTTTAATAAAAACTGCTTTTAACAAAAAGAAAATGAATAAGACTTTCTCCAGAAGACTTTTTTTTATAGGAAATACTGTGAAAAATTGTTTGCTCTGTTAAACATTATTTGGAATATATTTGAAAAAGAAAAAAAAAACGTCAACTATATATGGGTGTGTATGTGTGTGTGCGTGTGTGTGTGTGTGTGTGTGTGTGTGTTTATAACTTTGGTTGTTTCATGTCAACAACACTTTTAAAATATATAAAATATTATAAAAGGCCCCAAGACTGAAAATATTTAGTAACATATACAGTACATTTCACAAATGTCATTTATTGTCTACAGTAATTCTACAAATGATTGTGTGTAATGTATATATATATATATATTCAATATATTAATCTGAAAGTAAAATTGTTGTTATAAAATCTCCCAGAAAGATCATGACAAGCTTTAGCAAAACAGTGAAAATGTAGTAAAACGATTTTGTGATCAATTCTCAAAATTATATAAACCCTGCTTTAAAAAAAAAGTAAATGTATTTAATTACACAATTTGTTAAGCAACATCAAATACAATTAAGCAACATGTTAAATATCCATGTATATGCCTGTGTAAATATAATATTTTACACACATACAGAATATTTGTTCAATGCATTTTTATCAAACTTTAGTAACTCGTTACAAAACTTCAGAAGGATTGAAGGGCTTTAGTAACTTAACTGTAACTGTTAACTGTAATTAACACTGTAATCTATAAAATGATGATTTGATAAACTATTTTGTTAAATATTTGAATAAATTTCTGTAACGGTTCAAAGCAATTAATTACAAAAGCAGGAACTGTAGGACTGTTTACAGCTGTTCTTTTCTCTTTCTGTCAAAGACACTGGAGGGGAAAAACACAGTAATTCTTGGAAACTGAAGCGAGCAGAGGATCTTTATCTTTAACTGTGGTTAGAGTTTGCAGAGAGCACGAATGTGCTGTTGAAATGATGGTTAAGGCTTGCTCACACAAACAAATATTTTTAATGAAGTTATTTTAATAAGAAACATGCAGTTATTACTTGCAAAGATCAGAGCCTCAATATCTAAAGTAAAATAGTAATCAAAAACAACCAGATAATGAAAAACTTTGAAACATTTTGATACTTCTATGAAAAATAATCCATTCATTCATTTTCTTTTCGGCTTAGTTCCTTTATTAATCAGGGGTCACCACAGCGGAATGAACCAAAAATATATAAAAAAATATATAAAAAATAAAATACTAACATGCGATGTCTGCAACAAAAGCTGAAATGATATAATATAGCAAAGAAATATTCATATCACATTTTGACTGAAAATTTGCAGTATACATTAAGTCTATATTCTAAACTAAAAATTTGCATTTTTCATTGCATGTAACTTCAATAAACATTGACACTTTAACCAGATTTCTTTAAGATTCAATTCAGAAATTTGATTAAATTAATTAAACGATTAAAACAAAAATGCCTTCACAGACATCATTACATTGACTGCAACACATTTAGCCAGCAGAATTCTCAGACCTGTCACAAGAAGTGTCATGGAGTTCGTTTTTGGATCATCTGGAAAAAAAAGTAAAAAAAATGAACAATAAATTAATTATACTTGAATAGCATAATGTAAATAACTTCACTAATGCAAGATATTTTTGTAGCATACAGTATAATGTATTTTATCACTAACCATTATTTGCAGCAGATGGTGGGGTGAGAATAATTGTTGGACAATCCCGGGTAGCCGGTTTTTTCGGATTGCCTGTAAAATAAGAATTGGTTAGAAATATAT
>CAIGQW010042275.1:163852-188516 GCA_903798125.1 Danio choprae
TTTTTTTTTAGTGCTTTGAGCGTAACGGATGCTTGGGAAAGCATCCTTTTTTAAGGTACGTTGTTAATATAGAGTACAGTGGAACTGGTACCTGGAAGTAAATTCAGTGTCTGTGAGCTTGCTTTGCTTTGCTTTGGGAAAACGGGCTTCCCTTTCCTTTCCATCAAGCTATCGCAGCTGGACCCGGTCACCTCGTTTTCCTCAATCTTCCCTACAGTACCAACCGTGATTGCGATGCTAACGATTCCTTAAAACAAAAATAGAGAAAGAACAACAAAAAGGAAGAGAGAAAACACAGACCAGGCACAAAGAGAGCTGATAAAGCTTAAAACTATTGATAAAAAGGCAGAACATGAACGAAAGAAGCCATTATGCGTTTAAGCAAGAGAATAAAGAAACAAGGAGAGGAGGAGGAGGGTAGGGAGAAGGGGAGGCACACATTTATATCGAATGAACTCCCCCGTTAGCAGTAAACTATCGAACATATTTACCGAATAATATTTCAGAGAGCTAAAACTGCTACAGAACAAGTCACAAAATACAGTATTGTTAATAATTGCAGTCTCTATTGCAGCTAATGATACTACATCCTACATCTATAGTCTAACCCCCAACTCCGTTTGATACTGATTGAGCTATAATGTCGCTAGGAGCTTCATAATGGTTCGAACTTTTATCCGTCCCGTTTACCGAACTCTTCTTACAAATCGACAGACTGTACATGAACACCACCACGATCCATGCCTGTGTCAATCTAAATCCTAATATTCGAGCGCATATTCGATCACATCGTCATCCTTCATTCGTTTGTTCCAATTTTTTTCTTCCAATTCTAAACAGCGACACTAATCCCTCTGAGAAAGTGAATCAAGACTTGGAATAAAACGCAAAACCAGTCCTTCCTTCTTTTTCTTTTTTTTGTCCCTCGTAATACCACGTCTGTCGTCGATAAACATCCCGACAGGCACGCACCCAACCCCTCCATGCGCCAGTCACAATGTAAGCAGGTGGCATGAGGGCGTCTAGTCCAGAGTCTTAAGTCCAGATGAGACAGGAGAATGAACCTTAGACCCCCAAAGGAAGTGAGGTGGCAATCAGAGAGAGATGCTGCCCCTCAGAGTCAGTGTTCGGCAGCGGCTACGTGCTTGTACGCCCTCACGGGGACAGAGACAGAGTGAGTGAGAGAGATAGAGGAGAGGAGAGGGCTGCACACGTCCCTCTTCGGTCAGGCGAGCGGTTCGTTTTGAGCCTGTCGCTTCGCATCGGTCGCCGTCTCCAGTCTCCGCGCGCAGGTAATGCCGGAAAAAATTTCCGATTGGAGCTTGTGGTTTTTCACCTCTTCTGTTGAATCATGTTTCACACAAGTGCATCTACCCTGTGGACTCTCAGTGTGGCGGGTTCATGTTGCCGTGTCCGCGCTGCTGCTTCTGTTTCTGCTGCATCAGGAGCTGCTCCAGCGCAGACGGACCGGGCTGCATCATGGAGCTTGACCAGATTGACTACAGAAAAAGAGGGGGGAAAATTAAAGACATGGTTCGTGCATAAATTAAAAGATAAACACAATGTTTCTCTAATGCTGTTTCCCTACTTTCATGCCCCAAAAGCAAATAATAAATAAATAAATAAATAAAAAGTATCTTGCTTGTACTTGTCCATGTAATGGCTGTGAGCGTCCATCATTAAGGTTAAACAAAAATGTATATCTAAAAAGTATCACATGCCAATATATTTTCAGCATTCATTGAGTATTTGTACATTTTGGCTGCATCTAAAATCCCTCCTACAGTGCATCTGGAAAGTGTTCATAGCGCTTCACTTTTTCCACATTTTTTTAATTTTACAGCCTTATTCCAAAATGGATTAAATTAATTTATTTCCTCAAAATTCTACACAATACCGCATAATGACAATGTTAAAAAAGATTTTTTGAAATTGTTGCAAATGTATTAAAAATAAAAAACCTGGATAAATCACATGTACATAAGTATTCACAGCCTTTGCCGTGAAGCTCTAAATTGAACTCAGGTACATTCTGTTTCCACTGATCATTCTTGAGATGTTTCAGCAGCTTAACTGGAGTTCACCTGTGGTAAATTCAGTTGATTGGAAATGATTTGTAAAGGCATACACCTGTCTATATAAGGTCCCAGGGTTGACAGTGCATGCCAAATCACAAACCAAGCATGAAGACAAAGAAATTGTCTGCAGACCTCCGAGAGAGGATTGTCTCAAGGCACAAGGCTGGGGAAGGTTACAGAAAAAATTCTGTAATTTTACAGAGGCCTCCATCATCCGTAAGTGGAAGATGTTTGGAACCACCAGAACTCTTCCTAGAGCTGGCTGGCAATCTAAGCTGAGTGATCGGGGGAGAAGGGCCTTAGTCAGGGAGGTGACCAATAACCCGATGGTCACTATGTCTGAGCTCCAGCGTTCCTTTGTGGAGAGAGGAGAACCTTACAAAAGGACAACCATCTGTGCAGCAATCCACCAATCAGGCCTGTATGGTAGAGAGGCCAGACGAAAGTCACTCCTTAGTAAAGGGCACATAGCAGCCCGCCTGGAATTTGCCAAAAGGCATCTGAAGGACTCTCAGACCATAAGAAACTAAATTCTCTGGTCTCTTTGGAGTGAATTCCAGGCGTTACATTGAGAGAAAACCAGGCACCGCTCATCACCAGGCTAATACCATTCCTACAGTGAAGCATGGTGTTGGCAGCATCATGCGGTGTTTTTCAGCAGCAGGAACTGGAAGACTAGTCAGGATAGAGGGAAAGATGAATGCAGCAATGTACAGAGACATCCTGAATGAAAACCTGCTTCAGAGTGCTCTTGACCTCAGACTGGGGCGACGGTTCATCTTCCAGCAGGACAATGACCCAAAGCACACCGCCAAAAAATTCTATGGAGTGGCTTCACAACAACTCTGTGAATGTCTTTGAGTGGCCCAGCCAGAGTCCAGACCTAAATCCTATTGACCATCTCTGGAGAGATCTGAAAATGGCTGTACACCGTTGCTTCCCATCCAACCTGATAGAGCTTAAGAGGTACTGCAAAGAGGAATGGGCAAAATTCCCAAAGACAGGTGTGCCAAGCTTATGGCATCATATTCAAAAAGACTTGAGGCTGTAATTGCTGACAAAGTATTGAGCATGTGATTTTTTAGTTTTTTTTTATTTTGAATAAATTTGCAACAATTTCAAAAAATCTTTTTTCACATTGTCATTATTGGGTATTGTGTGTAGAAATTTGAGGAAATAAATGAATTTAATCCATTTTGGAAAAAGGTTGTAACATGAAGCGCTATGAATACTTTCCGGATGCACTGTATACCCTTATTCACTATTCCCTACTTTAGTCCACTTATAGGAGTGAAAAGTGAGAGAATTCGAGCACTAAGTGCACCAGAAGTGATGCCGTTTAGTTTGTGGTTTTCCTGGTTGTGAATTTCTTGGTCAGACCCTGATAGTTATTTAACAACTTGTGAGATACGAATACCTTTAAACCTATTAGTAGGCCCACACAGACCATGTGAACGCAGAAATAAACAGATTACTGCAGATTTTTTGCCCATCTTTGAGTATTTATTTAGCAGTATAAATTCATATTTAATCAGTTTTTAAATTAATTTTAGTAATATTATTGACTAATATGAAAATGTTCATTTGATTTATTTACAATACAGTTTGTAAAGTAATATTTTCTGTCTTTTAGTAGATATATTATATAAGACTTGCTTTGTTTACCAAATAAGTGGATCTAATTGGATCTGCACTGTAAACTGTAAAGTATTATTATTATTTATTTCATAAATTATTTATTTCATATATTAAGTTTTTAGTTACGATACTCCCAAAACCATTATGCATAAATCTGTCTGGCGCTACCTATTAGTGATGAAACTAAGTTTTTTGATTTCTGTCATGTACACAAGTGTTAATTTAACATTTAAATCATTTATTTAGAAACTTGTGGTCAGAGGCAGAAACTTATTCAGCATGCAAACTCGCAGTGCATTACAGGCATTCTCTAGCCATTGAGTGTACATCAGTTGTACACACGTTATTGCACTGCATTGTGGGACCGATTGATTGTACATCCACTATGTTTTTCGAACACTATTACAAATGGCTGCTCTCTCAAACAGTGCACTACTTAAGGGTATAGGAGGCAATTTCAGATAGAGCCTGAGCACATGCAGTGAAGAGAACAGGTTTGAAAATCCTTGTGTTAAACCGAGTAAAGGATCTAGTTGTTTTTGTTTTGTTTTTTTTGTAGTAAACTGCAGCATAAAAGGAGTATCATGACAAGGATCAAGACAATCTATTAAGCATTTTCATAAAAAAAAAAAATTCATTAAGATTTAGTTTGTTTATCAAGTCAAGTTTATCAAGTTTAGTTTGTTTATCACTAAAGCCTAGTATATAACCCTAGAACACTTGAATTAAGTTGCATTTTTTTTTTGTATGGTCATTGCTGGTTAGAATTAACAAAAAAGTCCAACATGAAGTATTACACAGAACGCCCAGTGCTACCTTGAAACTGTCAAGTAGGACAGTAGAGGAGTCCTCCATTGGCATGTCCTGGGCTGCCCAGGTGCTGGATGGCGCCCCCTGGTGCCAGCTGTTGGTCTCTGGAACAGACGAGGTCGAGGCAGAAGGCAGGTAATCCAACCCAAAGCCACTCACACCTGAACAAATGATATACATGTATTTAAACAAAAAAACACTTTGATTTTGAATAAGAATACTTTTATTCTGTGAGAATTAAGTGAATAATTTTATTTGTGCAATTAAGTGAATTTTACAGAATATACATTAATAATAAAGATAAAACAAAAATCTGTTTCATATTCAGTTCACCATGCTTGAATAATCGGAAAGAGAACAGGATATATTGCGAATTACTTAACATTTAGTTCACGAACAGGTAATCTAAGATATATATTTATTAATTGATCATTTAGAATAAATTCCCATTTATTAATTTATTGTACCCTTGCTATTTTTTAACAGAACCACGACAACGTGCTTAGCATCAATTACCAGTCTTATCAGCCTTCCAGCGATCATTTGCTCTACGGTCTCTGCTGTCTGGCGTCCCGATGGGGCCAAAGTTGGAGAAGGGCATGGAGCCGTGGCTGTGAGTGGGTGGGGATGAAGGCAGACTGCTGGGGTTGGAGGAGTGAGGGGACTGGCTCGCTGGGGTCGAGTGATCTACAACAACAAATCATGGGTACATATCAATCAAGAAATTATGCTGCTCGCATGCTACAGTAAATCCCAATATTGGTACCTGAGCTGGCAGGAAGGGAGGGAGACCAAGGAGTTCCTTCAAACAGGGAATAGAGTGAGGGCTCCTGATGCATCATTGGAGCATCCGGCTTAGATGAAGGCGCCATGTTTTTACCGTAGGCCTCACTAAAAATGCTGTTGTTCTGGTAGGAGTTATCCTGTAAAACAGCAGCAAACATAAATATTGTTTCCTCATTATTTTGATTTATCAGCCTTATACTGTAGATACAGTGAAGAGAGAACAAAAAGGAAAAAAAAAAATAAGGAAATGTTGCAGGTCTGATTCAAATTTAAAGTCTACCTGTCAGTGTAAACAATTGATTTTGCAGTTGCAGTCAAATCCAGGTATACAACATCCAGCAAAGCAAGCATATAATTCAATCCCGTTTTGTAGGAAAGCACTGCCACCTAGTGACTTAATCCATAATGCAAGGAGGCCTAAAGAGCATGGCTAGTGAGATAGAGATGCACATGTTTTACCTGAATGGAAAATCGGGGAAGAAGGGAGGACTGACCAATCACATCAGCTCCACTGTCTAGCCGAGACTGATTTGGCAACTACAGAGGGACAGAAGCACAATTATAAGTAATCTGCAAAACACATGTATATTCCAACATCTCAAAGCAGACCACAGTACTAGAATTACATTTCCAAAGAACCAATCATACATACAGTATACATAGTGCACTACACATATAATCTAAAGCCTAGACACATTAGAATACAATTCTTATCATCTTAAAATCATTTAAGACCTAAAGGCTTTATAAAATCATATTGAAATTAATATGAAGG
This sequence comes from Danio choprae, assembly GCA_903798125.1. Classification (NCBI taxonomy): domain Eukaryota; kingdom Metazoa; phylum Chordata; class Actinopteri; order Cypriniformes; family Danionidae; genus Danio; species Danio choprae. The sequence continues at coordinate 169,940 of CAIGQW010042275.1, forward strand.
TGAACAATCTTTCTTTAAAAAGCATCCCATGAAGTTGTGTCTATCCCATTGATGTAGTTTATTAGTTTTGACTTATTCTAATAAGTGGAAAAACGCAATATTAAATGGCTAAGACTATCTACAGTTGAAGGCAGTGAATTTTTCATGCATTCATTCATGATTTTTTTTTTCAAATATTTCCCAAGTGTTGTTTAACAGAGAGATTTTAAACACATTTTTAAACAAAATAGTTTTAATAACTAATTCTTTTGTCTTTATTCAATATTTTACTTGTTATTTTGCAAGATACTAGCATTTAGCTAAATTTGCAATTTAAAAGGTATAACTAGGTTAATTAGGCAAGTTAGGTTATTAGGAAAGTCACTGGCCAAAAGTGTTTTTTCTATAGCCAATCAAAAATCTTAAGGGGGCTAATAATTTTGATCCTAAAATCTATTTAAATATTTGACAACTGCTTTTATTCCAGACAAACTAAACATTCTACGTAATACTGTGAAAATATCTTTGCTCTGTTAAACAACTTGAAAAATTCAAACTGATTGAGTGTTTAATCGTCAAAAGGCTTTCCAAAAAACGCTCTATTCACTCCTGTCTGACGACATGATAGGAGGAGGTCTACATACAAACATGTTCCTTCCAGGAGCAGAATTAAGAGGACCAGCCAAGGCCTGGTAGAAATCATGAGGTTTAGTAAAGAGCAGCTCCTCCTCCTCCTCAAAGTCCGCCAGAGTCTTTAACAGGTCTGGGGGCAGAAGAGGGGAGCTCTTGTTGTCCTAGTGAGAGACGAGGCACAAAGGGGAAGAACAGAGAGAGAGAGAGAGAGAGGGAGAAAAAGGGATGAAAGAAACAGGATGTGAGAAAATAGGAAGCGGCTTTTCAGAGGTTTCTGAGGGAAAAACAGCAGACTGTGAAGATCAGTGTCATTCTCAACATGACTTCTGCTCAACAGTACGTGATAAAACTCTCTGACAAACATAAAGCAACACTTAAATGCATCAAAGAATCTGTCACAGTAGAGTTAGATAAAGATGGAAAAGTGAAATAAGAGATGAAATATCAGAAAGCATGCATATCTCAATAACTGCAGAGACTGTAAATGATGCCAAGCTTACACTGGAAACCCTGTGATAATCACAGTCATAACAGCTTACAGAAGCTATGCCTGAAGGAAAAGTGGAATGAACTGACAAATGACAAGGGCTGAGGATGTGTGCTGAATGAAATACTTGCTTACTGCTTAAGGAACACTGTGCCAAGTAGTATTAATACACAATGTGAAACAGAATTATGAAATAATAAATGTTTAAAACATTAATGAACTACACTGCATTGCGGAGTCCCAATTCACAAATTATGTGTCATTATGAGCATTTTCAAACTTGTGTGTTATGTATGAGTGAAAATCTAGAAATTAAAACGTGTAAAATCTACATTTGTTTAAAGCGATAGTTCACTTGTTTCAAAGCGGTTTGAATTCCTTTTTTCTGTTGAACCCAAAAGAAGATATTTTGAAAATTCTATTTTATTTGTATAGAGCTTTTCACAATAATTACCATTCCAAAGCAGCTTTACAATCAAAATCAGAAAAAATGTTGTAACCCAGTAGCCACTGATTTCCATAGCAGAAAAAGAAAATACTAGTGAATTCAACGACTACAGGTTCCCAACATTTTTCAAAATATCAATGCAAAAACATTTGTAACAAGTGAAGGGTGAGTTAAAAGATGACAAAATTGACATGTTTGGGTTAACTATCCATTTAAGATATTTATCTGTTTCAGACTGCTAAGAATTAAGTTAAAAAAATAATAATAATAATGAATACAATTATTATACTATATTAGGGATGAGACAAATTTCTTAACCTGAATGTTTGTAGCATACTAAAGTTGCGTTTATAGATAAAACAAAAGAATGCTAACTTCATATGGAGGGCCTCTGGCCATGTTCTCCTGGTCAGAGCAAAAGACTCCGGGCTGACGTTTGCCCATTCGGTCCGCCATTGCGCTCCTGCCCTCTCCTGCCATGTGGTAAGGAGGGTCCCAGTAGAAATCTTGCACTTTGACCTCTGGAAACTTCATCTTCTTATCCATGCTGGGCTGCGGAGGCTGCATGCTCATAGGATGTTCAAAGAGCTTCATTGGGTCCTGGGTGGGCATGAAGAAAGGCTGTTTGACTGGCATCTGCATGGGCATTTTCTGCATGCCGGGCTGAGTTTGATGCTGGTTCCACATTTGGCCAGGCTGCTCAGGCACCTGCATGTAAGACTGCAAAGACAAAATAAAGAGAAAATAAGAGCGTTTACCCAACAAGGTCAGCAGGATCCATGTTTCTAAATGGTCTCCATGGTAATCAGACTTTTCAAGGAAACCAGAAAACAGATATTGAACCTCAGCACGAGAGCAAATGAAACGGTCAAAATGAAAGCAATAAATAAAAATGGCACAGTCATTTAATTTAAGTAATATAGAGCTGTGCGATACTGGAAAAAAGGTGACAGAAACACTTTATTTAGAGTTTATTTAATGTAACCAACGTTACTCCGAATCTATTTCAGTACTTTATTTTATAGTATGGGTATTTTGCATGCACTTACAGTGTACGTACCTAAAATAGTACCGGGTGTTACAAGGAAACTTGGATTAAAGTTAGGTACTATCCCTAAACCTAATTATTAACCAGATTATTTAATCACTATGATAAGTAAATATTATGTATTTGCAAAATCAAAATGCTACGCATATTGCTAATCTAAAATTATTACTTTGAAGCTCTGAGTATTAATTAACAATATGCTCTTAATATAAATACACTGTAACAATAACTGCTATTCAAGAAGAATGTTTGAGTGCAATCAATTAGCAGCTAAACAATTAGACTTTTTTTCATTTGAGTGTTTATGCTTGGGTTTAAAAGAACACAAAAACTTTCACTAATCAAAGTAAACGTAGTAAAAAAAAAAAAAACCTTTATAAGGGAGTTTGCATATGGCAAATATTCACTCTTTTTGACCTATTCAATTGATTTTTACTGTGATGCAGAACAAGAAATGCTAATTTTATATTAACCAAAATAAGAAACATACCATAACATTACTGTTGTACAGGAATATAAATATGAAATATAAGATTAAGCAATTAATAAAAATAGTGTAATACCGCAAATAAACCTTACCTGCTGCATGCTGTGATGATGTGGGGGGCTTTTCCCGAGCTGAGAGCTCTGCTTGGTGGGTGACTGCTGCTGCTGCTGTACTTGGAGCTGCACAGATTGTTGCAGAGCCTGTTGGGATGTTTGTGGAGGGGGAGGCTGGGTCTGCTGAGGCTGGGGAGGGCCCTGGTTTAGGGCACCAGGGCCCGAGGGCCTCTGCTGGCTGTAGGGAATGTGTGAGGGTTTCCCAGTCTGGACAGGATTGGCAGACTGAGGATGAGAAGCAGTCTGAAGGAAGGGTGCGGGTACAGATACACCAGTGGGGAAGGTGAAGCCTGGGCTCATGGAGAACGCCACAGGAGGAGGGATCACATATGCTGGTGGGGGAAAACCTGAAGGAGATAATAATAAGAAGAATATATAGTAATATAAATAAGAGGTTTTTTTGTGTTGCTCCTACTGAATCATGAAAATTAATAAGCGTATAGTTAAAAAGCTTACACAATTCTAATATAATATAATAATATAATATAATGTAATAGTATAATATAATACGTACAATACGTATAACTAACTGAACTACCTGTGTTAAATGGCACAACCACACCCTGCATTGATAAAAACCCACCAATGTTTTATCCCATCAGGTATGTGGTTTTAATTCTAAAGCGAAGTGTTCTGTGATGCAGAACAAGAAATGCTAATTTTATATTAACCAAAATAAGAAACAAACCATAATATTACTGTTGTACTGTAAGGCAACGTGACATCACATCTGCTTTACGCTCATGAATTTGTATTTGTTTGTACAGTATTACAGTAGTACACAGTCGTACATGTTTTTCCATGCTCGAGCAACTGTGTCAGCAATAATGTCTCCTAAGCAATGTGTTGTGTGTTTGGATGTAAAACTGAATATGAAAGTCTTTGTAAAGGAGAAGCAACGCAAGGCAGACTTTATACATGTATTGCTAAGCACCAAACACAATTTTAGCATGTTATAATAATCTATGGGGTTTTTAGAAACTTCACAGACACATTCGGAGGACACCTGAGATCAGTTTTGCATTTTGTAAAAGGGCATACTAGGTGTCTTTAAATGTTCAGATGAGGCATTTATAAACCGTTTAATTATACCTGGTCTACTGGGCAGAGGAGGGAAAGCTCCTGGGTGGTGGATGGGTATAAACTGTGAAGAGCATGTGGTTTGAGTCTGTGTGACCGGAGTCTTCCTCGCCTCAGACACTGGAGTCTTTCTCAGCTCAGTCTGAGTCTTCACCTATGACCCAAAAAAAAAAAAAAAAAAAAAGGTAAGAGAAGGGTTTGAATATTCGCACATCTAAATGAAACCTAAATTAATATTAATCTCTAACCTGTTTCCCAGCATCTGTTGTTTTATCATGACATGATATTTTCTTCACCTCGCTCTTCCTTTTGCCCTCTTTCTTCTGCTCGTTTTTCCCTTGTACTCCATTTCCTTTAGTAAATCCTGCTCGATCCTTCCCAGCGTCCCTCTGGTGCTGGTTTCGGTTCTGCTCTCTGCTCTGCTCTCGAGGTTTGATGTTCTCTTTGAATGTAACCACGGGCCTCTCGCTACCATCCAGCCCACTGTTCTGGTTCTTTCCGGCTGACAGGACTGACTTCAGGCCATGGGTGCTTTCGTTAGGGGTCTGTTCTCCATTAGAGGACTCCTGGAGGACCGGTGTGTCTTTTTCCTGTGGCTCTTCCACCACTATCTCAGGGATGTCAGTGATGAAGAGCACAAGGCCATCACTTATGCGACACTGAATCAACCTGTTGATGGTAAAATCGTGTAAAAATGTATGTTTGCATAGAATATTAGCAAGCAAAAAGCTGATAAGAAAATTAAAAAAGAAAATTAAAAAGACTTGATAAAGTTCTGAAACGGGTTGCACACAATATTTGTCTATAATTCAAACAAAAAACAGCCTCAAAATATTCTCAACGTTCAAAAAAAAAAAAAGCAAATAGAAATATTAAAAATACAAAAAGACAAAAATACTATAAGAAAAAAGAACTAACATAAACAAGGTAAATAAAAGCTAATCCATTACAAAAAAAGATAAGACAAAAATAATTGAAAAATAATAAATTGTGAAAAAATATCAACTTTTTAAAACATATCCCTTAAGTTAAAAATAAATTAATTAAAAAAAAGACATTAATAAAAAAACACTAGAAATATATGTAAAGGAAATTTCGTAACTATAAATGCAAATGGAAAAAGCATTATTATATGGTGAAACATTTCAAATATGTAAACACAGGTAAAGGAAAAATAAAACAGATAAAAGGAAAACAGAAAATAATTTATTTTAAAGCATAAATCATTTTAAACGAACAAAGACAAGCATTATCATTTTTAAAGCATTCTGTTTGTTCATGAAGGTGGCAGACTTTAACAAAGTCCAAGAAAGATAAAAAGAATGGCTCACCGAGGTTGGTTATCAGCCACCCACTTGCCCAGGCTGATGAGTCTTTGGTGTCTAGCATGAACTAACAGACTCTCTTTTCCAACCACTATACCCTGATGCCCTTTCGAGAAGTCTAGCATCCTGGAATCATTGAAGAACAGCCTTAAAACACCAAACACAGCTAAAATAGTCATGCGTGTAAAAGTTCAATCAAGAACAATAATTTATAAATCAAGAAGGTTTACCTCAAAGCAGGCCGAAGAGCCAGAAAGCCTTGCAACTCAAACTCCTCAGGCAGTGGAATCACTGTGAAACAAACAATCATGGCTGTTAGCAAAAAAAAGTGCAGTGTATCACGATGACCTAAAGAACTGAGTAAAAAGCATGTATTGCAGTGCTCACTACCTGATGCATTTGATACATCCTCCTCTTTAGGCTGAAAGCTGTTCAGAATGGACACCAGCCATGGCCAGATGCTGCAAGATGCCAAATATGTGTCATTTTAACAGTATTCAGTGCCTCAAAATCTTGGCTCTTACAGAACCAAATGTCATGATTAAAATACAGACACTGCATGCAATGGATTGTGAATATTGTTGCTAGGATTAGAGCTTCACAGATAAAATTTCCTTTATATATTGACACAGACTATTTACATGTTTATGTACCTGATTACCAATACATTTACAATTTACTTTCATTTTATTTCCACAATGAAAACAAAAACTGATCTGAATTAATATGGTTTTATAAAAAAATTTATTAACTTGTATTAAACTTAAGAAAATTATCAGTAAACCCCATTATCTGTCTTTCTTTAGTTGGGACTAAACAAATTGCTAATTGAGATCCAATAATTCATCCTTTTAAGAGACAACATGTTCCCCCCACTTAATACAAACTAAACACAAAAAATACTAAATAAACCACTATTTATTAATGATATTTCTCATTTTGGGGGAAAAATAAAAAAAAGTTTTCTTACTACTGTCGCTTGTCCATGGCACTCTCATTAAACACAGTGGGTCGAAGCCTCAGCCAGTCCAGAGACACTTTAATGGCAGGCAGTGGACATTCTCCCATGATCTCCTCTCGGTTCTTATTCAGTAAAGCTCGACTTAGCATCACTCCCAGGAAAGACACTGGGGAAAGACCACCAGAACATCACAACACTGCACAAAATAAAGCTTGTAAATCTGTTTGTGAAGGCAGCAGTAGGCCTTTTGAATTGAAATGGCTCATTCTAAACCCCAGGTAAATGTAATGCTTGTATATTTAGCTCTATGCATCACACTTTATTCTGGGTTAATAAGGTTATCGTCCGATTTGAACATTTCTGAATATATTTGTATATTTAATTATAGCAAAACAAATTGCTTTTCATTGCTCCTGAGATAAATATTTATTACAATACATTTTTTGGCCAATATCAAATGTTTGCACACAAAAAGATCTCTTTAAACAAATGTTGAATAAAAAATATTAACCTGTTTTCAACTGATAAAAATGAGAAATGTTTCTTTAGTACTAAATATGCATACAATTTCGGAAGGATCAGGTAAAGGCTGGTCAAATCAAGAAAAGGCTGCTACAAGTTCAGTTTTGCCAAAATAGAGAGAGATTTTTTTTACAGTATGCTATATACTATTTACAGTATACTGAAATAGCAAATACATAAAATGCTAAATTTTCACAATATTGCTTTTTCCACTGCATCAATTCCATAGTTTGTTAATAATAAATTTTAAATTTAAAGAGCAAACTTTTTGAATACTTCAAATTAAGTTAAAACACTTGGTAGTGCCAATTTTATCAAAGTTTTTAAATGCCTATCAGACAAAGGTTAAAAGAACATTGTGCTGAGTGGTACATACTGAACAGGCCGAGGAGTTGAATCCAGCTGATCTGCTCATCCGAGCTGTAGCTGTGCTCATCTGCCTCATTGCTCAAGTCTCGGAGGTGATGCAGTTCAAACAGGTTGATCACTGTGATGTGGACCAGCTGCTGGGAGCTGAAGGCTTTCTGGAGAATCAGCCTCTGTGGAACAAATTAGTCAGGAAAAAACATATTATGCAAAAATCTAACAAAAAAATTAGCTGAAGTGCTACAGCTAGTGATTTTGGCTGTACCTGGAACTGCTCCTCTAGTTTCTCTCTCAGGGTGTTCAGCTTATCCAGGCTTTTGCAGAGATAAACATGGCCGTGGAACTTGATGAAGGCTTTAATGAAATCCGACACACTCCATTTTGTTTTGACCTCATCACGGCTGCAGGTTAAAGAGAAACAGGGCAATTTAAGCACCAGCTTCATATGAATACACACACCATAATGTGAGAATGTAAATGCAAGCTTTTCAAAGAGATATTCTGACCTCTCAAGGGCCTTGGAAAGAGCTTTTTGTAGGTTGGTGGAGGCAGCAGGAAAGGGGAATTTGACGGCAATGCTCCTGCAGTAGTAGAAGATTGTTGTGAGGTGATCTCCTTTGGAGGAGGCCAGTATGGCCAGCTGATTGTAAGGTTGACCTAAGAACAAAATATGTATTTTAGTTTATTTGTTTTTATATTCAAATGGTAGCGGTGTGGTTGAGGATGTGAAGACATGCAGAAACAAATACCAACCATTTGAGGGAACAAGTTGAGCTGCATGTCTGTAGTACGACTCAGCCTGGCTGGTTTGGTTCCGATAACGTGCTGCAAATTGCACAATATAGGGCACAACCAATTAAATCCTTAATTCTTCACAATTCAAATGATTTATGCTAAATGTTTCCAAAAATACCAATACTTTGGTACCAAGTTGGTAGTTAAATAAAAAAAAAGAAAAACGTAGTCAATACACATTGTGACTTAAACAGTTTGTTCACTGTGAGCTCAGCTCAAATCATTCCATTATGACCAACACAACGTAACTAAATAATTTATTGATTATCCGTAATATATTGTTATGGTTGTTTTGAAATACTGTATTTAAAAATTCCTTTGCAAACCAAAAAAACTGATTTGAGTTTGACTCAACATATCCTGTGATTAAATAACTGGATTAACCAGAATCAATCTCAAATTCTGAGTCAAGTACATGCTGTAAAGTTTTAACCATATTAAAAAGGTTGGGCTGACTCTAAAATTGCAGTGCTTGACCTTGTAAAATCTGACATTTTGCATAATGCAATAGACCTTCTACCATTTGTATGATTAAGTGTTTCTTTGTTTTTCATCTTATTAATGCTTCACATCAGTGTTGAAATTTTATTAATTTATAAGTTATTTATTTATAATTTGTATTGATTGCATCAGCTAATTTGTTTAACTTGTCTAAAATGTAATTGTATTATACATTTAAATAAATATGCAAAAGGCTTATTTACCCAGAACTTTGATTTTGCTATAATACAAAACTGGTACAGAGACCCACATAATTTTATGTTTTTTGGAACTGACTGCTGAAAGTTTGGTACCATGACAACACTGCTTCTAAATATTTGAATGTTAATAAAACCATGTTGCTAGTGATTTCCACAAAGCTACAGAAATATCTTGTGTGAGCTCACCAATATCTCCGAGATGGACGAGACAGTGCTGGCAGATGTAGGAACAGGAGCTGGGCTGGGGCTTCACGATGGCGCTGGTGCTGCTCTGTTTATTGCTGATGATGCCAAGCTGAGATGACTTCACACGGCAAGGCAAGTCCACATTAAACACTGTGCACAGCTCCTGCAACAGCTGAGATAAAGAAAAAGACCTTCTTAGAAAAGCCAGTACAGATTGAAGAAAACACAATCATTCGGAACACAACAAATAGCAGACAGACATAACAAACAGTCATATTTGTTTGTTTGTTTATTTTCACATCAGCAACTTATGGCCATTTCATGACAAGATTAATACTGATAAAAACACATGACATAATAATGATAATAATAACAACAACATCATAATTCCATAAGAGATTATACAAAAATACATATATAAACAATATTTTAAATGATAAAAATATTAGATATAATTTCTCAGTCCAATATGTGATAAATAATTTGAAATTCTTCCCGGGGAAACATTTTTTAAAAATCCAAAATGATATCAGTAAAGAAATCTTGTCTAATAGTCTCTAAATTTCACATTCTATGTAACACAGTGCTCTTCTGTGGTTGTTTAAGCCACAATCTGTTGAAGTTTGGTTGTCAAAAGTATCGACTTCGGTACTGAAATTTTTAAAACGTCAATTTCCAGCTAACATTTGACATCCAGCCAACGTTCTTAAACACCGCTGATTAGCCATTGTGTTCACGTGCTCAACAGATATGACTGTGATTGGCCAGGAACGTCATCACTTTATCACTCTTCACTGTTGTTTAAACACAGATCCACGTACACTGGAGCATTTTTAAGCCACGTTGATCAGCTGATCCGTCTATGAGCTGACGTATGAGCTAGGGCTGCATGATAACAGAAAAAATTATAATCACGATTATTTTGTTCAAAATGTTAATCATGGTTAATAATGACGATTAATCCTTTGATTAACTTTTATTAATTTGTGTATTCTTATGGAACTTCACAGCCATAAATAAAAAAACAACAGGAACAGAACATGTTTAGAGGCTTCTCTGACAAGTTTTTAATAAATACATAAATAAAATTCAACTGTGCCTCTTCGTCGGCGCAATAGCCTAGTGGTTAGCGCACTCACATATGGTGTAGTAGCATTTAAGGGTGTCCTGAGTTCGAATCCCAACTCAAGGACATTTTCCCGTCCCTACCCCCTTCTCTCTGTCCCCTTAGCTTTCTGTCTGTCAACTTGTGATAAAATAAAAATTTAAACTGGGTGGGGGACATATGGTGGGATTGATCGATTCAGATTCGGATACTTGGATTAAGAATCAGATACTTGTTATAAAATAAAAATTGATTCCTCTTATTCATTCCTGTGCGCACATTTTTTTTTCACTTGCTGCTCAGCAGGAACATCCGCGCTAGCAAGCACATTGCATAATAATCTATACATTTGTTTAGAGATGGACCGCAAGATGTGCTCAAAAGTGTGGCTACATGTGGTGAAGAACGATAGCAAAGATGAGTGTAACTATTGTAATAAACTAATATGTTTTTGCAAGCAGAGTGTCGCGAGTCGCGACCAACATGTCAAAGCATCTGCGGTTGGTTCACAAACATTGAATTAAAAGAATACACGGTGTTAGGTTCATTGTGCATCCCGGGTCAAGTATTGTGCATTTTAGTTTACTTTTTGAGCATGCTGAGCAGCTAAGTGCTAGTTTTGTTTTAAATATCTTGAGGTGAAACTAAACAGCGCATTCTCTCCGCCTCCTCATTAATAAGCAGCAGAACACACTGCTGAAGTGCGCAGGAGAGACAGCTTTACACTCTGTCATTTATAATCATAAGCTTTTGTATTAAGTCTAAAAAAATTCATAAAGTAGAATGATTTTTGAACAGCCCTCTATTCAAAGCAGCATTCACGGACGCAAATTTATCCTCGAAAACGTGGCATGAGAGCGTTGCATGTGCTGGATGATTGTTTTGTTTTTTTGCACAATCAATTCCAGATCCTTTGCATAATGTTTTTAACTAAGGGCACGTGATTTAATTGAATTACATTCGATGTGCTAAAATATTTATTAAACAAATTTTATGTATAAAAAAAAGCAAGTGTACATATTAAAGCTGTAAAACAACATAAAGTGTAGGTCTCGGAAATAAAGGAAATCATTATCTATAATTTTATTACTTAATGCATATAATAGGCTAGTCTTTTCACAAAGTGTTTAATTAATCTGAAACTTTTAATTAGATTTTTTTTTTCCTAAATGATAAAAGTTGCATTAGATCGATGAAAACAAACCTGAATCCGTGAACAGGGCCAAAATGACTTTTTTTTTTAAATTGGGAAACAATAAGAATCTAAATCGATGTTAAACCATGTTAAAGACTTTCTGGCTAAAAACAACTTGTCAACTGAATAAAAACTAGTAAAAACAAACGGAGTGCTTTCTCTTTCTGTGTGTTCTACGGATACATCGGAAAAAAACTGCTGAATCTCCAACGTTATCTCACGGCAATTCGCAACTTTTTTTATTTAGTGGCTCCGCATATATTTGGTTCATTTTGATGAACCAAATGTTGTCTGGTTTAGTAATGTTAACAATGCGTAGCCTATAGAAAAATGCAAAGCAGAATTTTCCTGAGCTCATTAGCCCGCTGACAACAGCCACCTGTGATGGCCTTTAAGGTGATTAATGAGGTTTGTTGTGTTACTTTGGGAAGTTTGGACTGAAAAGGAGCAAAGTTTGCACAAGACTTGCACCTGACAATATTTATTTACTGATCGTGGGTCACAAATATTGTTATTGTGATAAAAATACGATTAATCGTGCAGCCCTAGTATGAGCGATCCGCTGTTGGATCAACATAGCTTTGAAATGCTTCAGTGTCCGTGCATCCATGCTTCTTTTTTATTAAACATTTTAGATTTTTGAATGTCCGAGATCCACCCAACAGAAAGGTAAAATATAATAAGTAACAATAATAGTCCAATTATAAGCACAAATTCAGCATTGAAACATATCTGATACAGTCTCTCTCAAATTTGACTGAAATCATACAGCTTTTTTGCTGGCATCATTTATTTTGGCTGTGGTATATTCCAAACTAATAATGTCCAGAAGGTAGAGTTTCCAAGAAAGATCAACTGGAATAGATGGATCCAGATATCCGTGTATCTGTGCTTACAGTTGATGTACAACAGTTGTTGTAAATGTTAGCAGCAAATGGACGTTTTTAAATCCATACTTTTGACAACCTTATACTGAACAATACAATAACTCCGCTTACTTGTGTGTAGAATCCACTAGCTGCCTCAAGAAACAGGGAGAGATTGGCCTGTACTTCACTTCGATTGGGATTGGCCCTGTTCTTAGCTTGACTCTGTAGTGTCGTTATTTGATTCTTAAAAGCATGGTTCCAGCTGAAACGCAAGTATATTGGGGATAAAATGAAGGTCAACCAAATATTAAACCACAAAAATCAGACAAGACATGATTCATGTAAATTCATAGAATCATTGTGCAATCTATTGTCATTAGTATTCTTACAGATCTTGCTCGACTTTCTTGTCCAGGGCGTACTCCAGGTCCGTAACCAGCATTTTCTGGTACAAGTCCTGAAGAGCCTGTCGTGATGTCCAGACCTCCGTGGCACCAAGCTTAGAATCTGCATGACACATGGAATTGAACATGTTAAACAGCTAATGCTTCAGCCTCACTGTAGAACGTGACCGACTGAGTCTAACAGCGCCTTTCAGCTCATTTAGAGAAAGATCTGCACGTCTTAGTAACCACATTCAATGCCATGGTTACCAAAGTGACAGGGATAAGATGACAAATATGAAACACAGCAATAGACTCCAAGCAAGCCCTTATATCGCATCAATAATTTGAGTAATATGCGCAACTTGTGACCATCGATATTCTTATATGGTTATTATAGAGATATTTATAGGACAGTTTAAAATAGAACACATCAGAAAGACATTAACAAACATTTTAAAGTAAATACATTAAAGGACATAGTAACATACCTGTCATGTCAGCCTTCAGGGCCTCTGCCTGCCTGCTCAAAACAAGAAATAAATATGTTAATGAGGAGAAGATTTAAGAGAGAATGATTTGGCAAGGTCTGGTGAACATCTTTGAAATGAGCATAACAGCTTCGCAGTTCGGGAGCTTAATTTTTATGCATTCACAAACTCAAGGCCATTTTAGACAGTTCATTTGTCATGATGGACCAATAAATGCATATAGTTTATGATGACATAAAAAACAAATTGTAGTAAATGACATTAGTTTATTTAGATTATTTAAAGAGCCTTTGGAAAAAAACACTTGACAAAAATAAGTACTTGTACTACTTTTTTTTTAATTACTTATTTAATAATTTGCAATTGCTAACCTTAACAGGACTAGGACTGCACAATATTTCTTTTTTTAATGTATATAGTGATATTAACAACAGGAATTTTCACCAGATCAAATGAATAATTTAGAGAGAATATGCTGAAGATTTACTAGCTTTACTGACAAAATGTGCATCACAATTGATGTACTATTAACCTTGCAGCCCTACTGGGAATCATATTTTCATCCAATATAATGCAAACTATTACTGATTGATTGTTTATTAATCTAACGTCCCTCCAAGTAGCCCATTTAAATCAGCAGATAAAAGCAATAAAAGAGTAACACAATAGCAATGTACACAATACATAATTGAATAAATGTTCACAGAGCATAAACACAAGATCAGTGAATGCTAAATATAGTGACAATGAAGCCTAGTACCAGTTCGGCAAGTAAAGAGACCATTCAATCAACTTTAACTTTTTACAAGTTTATAAAAAGACTGGACGATTTACTAGTTAATCCGGTATACCATTTTCAGTTTTGCATACATGTATTTATCCAATACCACCAGCTGAAACTGTGACTGTATATATTCAATATACTTGAACAACATTCTAACCCACACAATCAACTCTCTTTAACAAATACCATGCAGGGCCGGATGCTTTCTATGATGTGCAAAAGATGAAAACACAGCATAACCATAACAACAATTGCTAAACCCCACTAAAAGAAAAGTTTGCAATTTTATAAAAATTAGTTTTTATTTATAACATGAGAGTTCAATTATATAAATCGAGCCATAGTCCCGGTTTTATTAGAACACATGCAAATGTGATTAATGTGATTGAACAGTTCAATAAAAGTAATACATAAAATTACATTTTAGACACAACATTGTCTGCATCAATGGTTTTGCTCTATTTCCCTAAACTAAAACACTGGTAGCTCCAAACAAAACAGAAATTTGCTCTACAACGCACAGCAGTGTTTTGCATCTCAATGAACAGGGGTGTCAAAATGAATTGTTTCTTCAGTGCACCGCGATGCAGACGCGGACAATTCGGTATCGATTCAGTAATAATCATAACCAGTATTGTACTGACATCATTTATCTCATATGCTCTATATTGCGGTAGCTTACTATGGCGAAGGAGGCAAGTATGAGTATTTAAAACGCTCCAACTACTTAAAAACACAGAGACTGTGCATAATTACACAGCGTGTGTGTTTGCTGGACAGTCTTTCACTGACACTTACAGCAGAAGCCTGTTTCACTGTTATGTAGAAACTGAAAGTAAACTATTTCTTTCTCTCTCGCTGTGGACCTTTGACCTGCTGTGAGGTAAAGTTTCCTCTCCTCTCGGCTGTTACAGCGATACTTCTGGATACAGACATGAACTTGTCTACATAGCGAGTTTTCTCCTTCATGTCTATCATAGATCAGCTGTGATCGCCGCTGCGTTTATCAGTGTCACTCATTGGTGAACAGCGCCAGAGAGTTAGAGCCAATCACAGCCCTTTCTGTTGGGCGTGTGAGCAATCATAGGAGTGTAAAAAAAACTCACTAGACAAAGCTCAGAAAGTGAGCGGGATTTATATTTGTTTATTTGCTATAAATGCTCATGTCGTTCTGTGCATGTACTTGAGTTTTTAAAGGTACAGTTTATATATATGACTGTTTGTAAAGGACAAAATTGTATTACAAATTATATTATATTTTATATAAGATTATATTTAGTAATTTTAATACAAGAATTGCTGTGCTGTGAAGAAAATATAAAATCGTGTATGGAAAGCATCGTCAATGCAACGAGATATCGAATTGAACCGAATCGATGGCATGATAATCGTAGCCAAACCGAACCATAAGATCAGTGTAGGTTCACACCTCTATCAATGAATCTGGATTTTCTGGGATTCAATGAGCCATTATTAACAGCAAATTGCTTCCTTCCTGAATATGGCTTAGAACAAATCATCGGAACAATTAGGGGTTTCACAAAGGGTATTTAAAGGAACTAAATTATTGGAACTACGCTGCAGGGTGATGCATTCGCACCATCGCTAGAAACTGTAAAGTTCAACAAAATCTAAATCATTATATATAAATATTAAATGTTATATGTAAATAACATTTACATTATATTCTGTTATATTACTGAAATTAATATAGAAATTGAAATATATATTTACAAACGTTTAATATGGATGTGTGGGTTTAGTCAACTAGCCAACTAAATAGCACAGCTCCTACTAAAAACAATATTTGATGAGACAAGATGAAATTATTCAAATCAACATAATTTTAACATTAAATTAATATCTGGGCAGAGACAAGCTTATTACAGCCCTCACATTCGTTTTCAGGAATGAGATGAATACTCATCAATGAAGATGAGCTGGGGCTTTGATGGAAAGAGAAGACTATTGCACCAACTCGGAAGACCTGGTTAGTATGTAGTATATTAAATCGAGCTCGGCAGCACAGATTAAATTTGGCCTACTTATTACACTTTTTTTAAACCATGTCTGTGTGTTTTGTATGGCATCCATTCACCCAATCAATAACAATTCATCACCCGATGACACTGGTAGTTTCCATTGGGAAGAAGAAACTAATTTAGTTCCCCCAAAAACCCCTGAACATGCCAAAAAGAGGGTACTTCAGGCTACTTTTACTTAACTATATAAAAACAATTCCTTGAAAGCACCTGATGACTCAGTGACTAAAACATTAAGACTTAACGTCACCTAGAAGTGTTTTTAGTCTCCCCATTTAAAAGCCACTGGAATTTTCCCATTGGAAAAAAAACAAACAAAACAAAAAACACCTCCGAGCAACATTAAAGTGTAACAATTAAACTTTAGATGACTTCTGCAGTGTTAAGATGAAATGTGTAAAAAGAATACATTTGATTTTTGATTGTGATATTGACGTCAACATATGTCAGCTGTATAGTATAGCTATGCTTAGGCCATCACGACAATGCTACTGCTGATATGCCATTTTTTCCTCGCATTATTTCATACTATTGTTATAACACCCTAAATTCCTTCATTACACAAACTCGCATCTAATCTCCGCGATCTTAAAAATTAAAGACAATATTACAACGGCTAAACGGGATTCTTAGGAATCATAAAGCTCCAACAACTATGACACAGCGAGTAACATTTGATTTGACCTTCTATATCATTGTACTGAAAAAACATCAAAAACTATGCATTTGATGCAGATGAAAACCCCCTCCAAACACGTGTATTAGATAACAACTTAAACAGACAGTAGATGATCTGTTTAGCCATACAAGCCCCATATGATGCTCCAGATGATGTTAAAGAGTAACAATATAAAGCTTTTCTGCAGTCGTAATTCCTTGTGTCAGCAGTCAGCTAAAACAATACCAGATCACTGAAGTTATCTACTTAATTTGACGTTAGTAGCTGAAACGTGTAGTCTGACTGTCATCATCATGGATTCCTTCACAACAAAACACACTGCTTACAACCTTTCACGTTCAAACGGCCTGGATTTGTCATTACTAGCTGCCGAATTCATTTATCACTTCACTCGCTCGATTCATGTCACGCTGTTTTGAACCGACCAGAGATTACTGATGCACAAAAAAATATATTCGCACAGATAGTCTCAAGAAAACCCTCACCAGAATGTCTATTATTTGGTCAAATCGATGCGCGATAAAGGTAAAACTATCGAGTGGCACGAGTCACGACTAAAACAAGGTCAAAACTCACATGTCGTCCACACAACTAACAGCTGTATATAAGCGCCTTATATCAGTCCAGTCACAACTGGCTCATGCTGTAATACATAATTCAACCTAAAATGAAAGGAAATGTGTAACGCATATACGCAATAAGAGAATGTCTATTTTTCAGGTAATTTCTACAAATACCATTAGTCACCTGAAACCTTATGACTAACGTAGCAAACAGGTGTAACTGAATTGTTTTCTGACTCCATCCAGTGGTATGTTTGTAGCTAACGCGGGCTAACATAGCACAACACCTAGCATGTCCTCCCACAACAACTGTGTTGTAAACACGAAATGCCGTTGGATCCTGAAAAGGCCTCGATTTGCCTAACAGCCCGAGTATAAATCCTTTTTGGTGACGTTTAGGGTAAAACACCAACCACTTCGGCTTATATTTAGTTTCGTGTTTCGTTTACATGCTAACTAGCCTAGCGTCTAGCAGTGACAGCCAAAGCTAGCCGAACAACATTCCGATAAACCACAGTCAGCCTCATTGACAGAAACACGCGCTCGGTCGCCAATTTGCGCCTGAGAATGTCCGGATTTTACTCACCGTAAGTATTGGGCGCATATGTTCATCCTGTCGGATCGCCAGTCTTTTAGACAACGACAGGTTCACAAGCTAAATCTACTCCCGGCGCCATATTGTCCATCACATCGTCATTGGTGAAAACGGTCCAGACGTACACACAGGAGCGCGCTGATCTACGTCACAGACCCCGCCCCCTCGCGCACTTTTCATAAACGGCTTGATATTTTTATTGCATAATTTTTAAACAATGAACAAACTACCCCAAAGCAACCATGAAATACTGAAATAAACGTGGAATCAATCATAATAAAAATTTACACCAAAGTATAGCAAAGTCAAATACTTCAGGAACTCTCCAAGTGTTTGTACAATTTCTACAGGCATATCAAAGAAGGTAATTCTGTGTTACAGTGAAGTAAATATACATATTTAGACAACTATTACTTTACTACTCCATCCAAAATTGAGGTAAGTGGTTCCAACCCTTTTTTCTTTATTTTACTTTACATTGAAAATCCTTAACAAAAAAAATTATCTAAAGATTAGTAACTTTTTTTTATCCCTTGCAGCAACTACATAAAAACAAATTTACATTTAAGCAGACACTTTTACCCAAAGCAACTTATGCACGAGAACACACACCCAGAGCAGTGGGCTGCCCAGGGAGCAGTTGATGGTTTGGTGTCTTTCTTAAGGGAATCACATCAGCCATGGTATTGAGGATAGAAGAGCGTGCTGGATATTCACTCTCCCCACTTACAACTATATAT
>CAIGQW010042275.1:188916-202131 GCA_903798125.1 Danio choprae
AGTTGACCTCCATAGCAGAAAAGCAATATGGACGTTAGTGGTTCCAGCTTTCTTCAAAATATCTTCTTTTGTGTTCAGCCAAAGAAAGAAAGTCAAAAAGGTTTTGAAAAAAGTGAAGGGTGAGTAATGATGACAGAATTTTCAATTTTGTGTTAACTATCTCTTTAAGATCTTTAAACTGCTCTCCTTGTGTCAAATGTTTTGTGCAAAACCTGCCAATATATAGTTAGGTTTCCTTTTATTTATTAAAGCTTTCTTAGTTTTATACAAGGAAGGACTACAAAATCATTATTGGTAATATTTGCTTACATATCATGGTATAAAACAAACAAAGATCCAGCCTCGCAAACATAATGAACAGTTCATCTGAGCTGTTTCTCCATTCGAAACACATTTAAGAGCATTGAGAGCTTGTTTTCGCTCTTGATGAGTCACGCTGTGACTGTAGTGCTGCTTCGAATTTCAAATGCCTGTCATCAAGGACGCAGTTTGTTGTGCTGATAAACACATCACCGATGCAATGGCAAATATGTGAGGAAAAATGTTAAACAGACACCGCTGAGGCTGAGCTAAGAGCAATAGCATATTCAAAGCTGCACACATGTTTGTTTCTATACTTATGGTCAGTATTTAAGGTTAACCACAGCAGACAATATTATTCAAAGTGATGTACAGATGATAGTAATATAAGAAGTAACAAAGAAGCAATTAATCCAAGCCGCTCATTCGGCAGCTGGAATTTTAATTATTCTGCAGATATAATTATATTTGCATAATACATTGGACAGTATTTGCTGATTGGTTTGAGAAGGATGTTTTGCTGAAACAGAGTCTACGGTGTTAATGAGGGCCACTGGTTTGCCTCTCTGGACTGCTTGTCTGGACATGTGTATTTGAATGTATTTTTAGTGCTGACAAACATGGGGTGCAAATGCAATTTAACAAAAGCAAGTATACCAATCTGCTGTACTTTCTAGGAAGAATCTGTGAATATGCATACAATTTACTGTGTTAATTTGAAAGAATCTTCCATTTACTGACTTTCACATGTTTTTTAACACATAATTACACATCGCATTGTTGTGTTTTAACCAATAGCCAATAATAGTTCTGACAGTATATTTTCTGTATATTTTTCTTTCAGTGTACTAACACTGATATTGATACTTATTAATTTTAGGAGCTTTGTGGAATCATAAACTGTAAGGTTGTGTGTGAAAAGCTTTGATACAGTTTTACAGACAGTGGGATCTTGATAAATAAATAAGCTTTATAAATGGTACACAAATTCATTCATTCATTCATTCATTTTCATTTCGGCTTAGTCCCTTTATTAATCTGGGGTCGCCACAGCGGAATGAACCGCCGGTACACAAATTAATTTAACTTTTTTATGTCATTATATAAACTTTTAATATTTGGGGTTTCAAGTATCAAACCTTAGCAACAATGTTGCTGCTTTTTTATTTGATAAATAAATAAATTAATTAATTAAATAAATAAATAAATAAATTAATAAAATAACTGTATTTTTACCAAGGTTTCAGGGTAAAAATAGTTACACAAAAATGGTTTTGAAATCTACAATTTTTCAACCATATGTCAGCAGGAAGTTTAATAATTTTTTAATTGTTACTCTAAATGACAAAGGAATATCCATTTTTAATCCATATTTCGTAACCTATTTAAATTTTTTCTCAAAGGTTACCTGTTACCCTGACCACAAAACCAGTCTAATGTTGTACGGGTATATTTTTGGCAGTAGCGAAGAAACTAACTAATTTAAAATTTACCGTAAATATATTTTATAAACTTATCGTGTTAATAAATCAAAAATAAATTTTTAATTAGTAATGTGCATACTTAATTTAGATAACTTTAAAGTTTTTTTTTAGTATACAATTTTTTTTGAACCCATAGATTCTAGAAATAGGCAGCATGGTGGCGCAGTGAGTAGCACAATCGCCTCCCAGCAAGAAGGTCGCTTGTTCGAGCCTCGGCTGGGTCAGTTGGCGTTTCTGTGTGGAGTTTGCATGTTCTCCCTGTGTTTGTGTGGGTTTCCTCCGGGTGCTCCGGTTTCCCCCACAAGTCCAAAGACATGCAGTATAGGTGAATTGGGTAGGCTAAATTGTCTGTAGAGTATGAGTGTGAATGAGTGTGTATGGATGTTTCCCAGTGATGGGTTGCAGCTGGATGGGCATCCGCTGCGTAAAACATATGCTGGATAAGTTAGCGGTTCATTCCGCTGTGGCGACCCCAGATTAATAAAGGGACTAGGCCGAAAAAGAAATTCAGTGTCAACATATATCTCAACCAAATATTGTCATATCCTAACAAACCATGAATGCATCAAAAGGAAAGCTTATTTATTCAGCTGATATATAATGTAGCCTAGATCTCTATTAAAAAAAACATTATGACTATTTTTTGTCCAAAGTCACATAATCACCAGTCAGTATCCAAATGTAAAAATGGATAAAAGAGCCACAAATAGCCTAACAATTACAAACGACTGTGTAAAATATTATTTTTCTTATGTCAGTATATTTTCTTATTTGTCCTATCTGTTCTTTTCTAAATCTAAACGTTCTCATACGTTCATGTTTTCCAAATCCCCCAAAGTACTAAAAGAATCACCTCGTTAAGAAAATAAAAAGACTCGTTCAGATGAATCGGAATCGGAGCTCTTGATTCTCGGCTCTCCGCGCATGTTCGTCAGAGCAGAGTGACGCTCGCGCTGCCGCAGCTTCATGAACCTCGCCTCTCGCTGCGGTCTCACAACAAAACAAAAGGCCCGAAAACCCGCGACTTATGTTAAAAAAACGATAGTTCGCCGCAACCACAATGACGGAGAACACCAAAACGCATGTCATCTTGCTGTCATGTGGAAGTTTCAACCCCATCACGAAGGGACACATTCATATGTTCGGTAAGTGCTTCGCCTGGGCTGGAGGGAGTGGATGCGCGAGAGGATGTTTAATTCAGCCGTTTGTCGTATGTGTCGCTATGTGAAGGGAGTCCGTGTGACCCTGATGATTTTTAACTATTGTGATCGATTAGATGTTTTATTTCTGTGATGAACTTATTATAGGTCGCTGTCCAGGGGGAAGGTGCTGAAATGGACGACGGCCCATGATGATGGTGCTGCGCAGCCCCGGCTTTAGCTACATATATGTCTATAGTCATTCACAATTTTTGAGGACGCAAGCAATAAAGAGTTGTGATTTATGGTATTTCAACAAGTGTAATTAATCTTTACTTGTGTGAAGGATACTTGGCATACCAGAGCGGCTATCGGAAGACAAATAACCTGCTGTATATAGGTTGTTATTTGTAAAAATATGAATATGTAATACTATGAATACATAGAACTAGGATGTTGACCTGTTAAAGGGATAGTTTAGCCAAAAATGAATATTCTGTCATCATTTATTAAACTCTTGTTATAAAACACAAAAGAAGATATTTTGAAGAAAGCTGAAAAACATCTTCTTCATTTGTAGGAAAAACAAATACTATAAAATGAAATAGTAGCAGGTTTTCAACATGTTTCAGAATATCTTCTTTTGTGTTTAACAGAAGAAATAAACTTATTAAGGTTTTAAGCAAGTAAAGGGTGATTAAATGTTGACAGAATTTTCATTTTTGAGTAAACTATCCCTTTAAATACTTTATAGTCTCCTAGACCATTAAACAAAGTAGAATGTTTTGATTTTATTTTAGGAAAAATACAATGTGTTGCCTCATATAGTTGAGGATTACCAAAAATCAAAAGTAGCATTAAAAAAACTCTTTTAAAAATACTTTGAAAGAAAGATTCATTCTTTCATTCATTTTCATTTTCATTTCGGCTTAGTCCCTTTATTAATCTGGGGTCGCCACAGCGGAATGAACCGCCAACTTATCCAGCATATGTTTTACGCAGCGGATGCCCTTCCAGCTGCAACCCATCTCTGGGAAACATCCATACACACCCATTCACACTCATACACTACGGACAATTTAGCTTACCCAATTCACCTGTACCGCATGTCTTTGGACTTGTGGGGGAAACCGGAGCACCCGGAGTAAACCCACGCCAACACGGGGAGAACATGCAAACTCCACACAGAAACGCCAACTGACTTAGCCGAGGCTCGAACAAGCGACCTTCTTGCTGTGAGGCGAACGTGCTATCCACTGCGCCACCGTGAGGCCCTGAAAGAAAGATCTATTTTAAATTCAAATAATATTTCAAAATAATACTGCTTTATTGAATTTTGGTAACAAAACAAACAACCTTGGTGAGCAGCAAATACGTTTTTTATTGTTAAAGTTTAACTGTTTTCAATTCAGCATTTCAGCTCGCATAAAGACAGAAGGTCATTCATGTCCAACACAATTTAAAACCAATACACAAAGCACAACCTTGTGTTTAAAAGAAAAAGTACATCAAAATAAACTCTCAAGTCCATTACAAAAGTGTTGATTCGGTACTTTATGAATTTAAGGAATTTTATGAATTTACTTTTCAGCTCTTTAAAATACAGTTGTTGTTTAAATGAATGTCTAAAATGTGTTAAAATGTTTAGTTTAAAATGGTGTTGTGTAAATGAACAATTTCAGCTCGATTCAGATATTGTACATGAACATTATAATTTATTTGTAATGATTCAGAACCTCAGATGTAAAACAAAAAAAATGCAATGAGTTGTCACATTTGTAGAGTTTTCTGTGTTCTCACCGTAGTAACACACTCCTGCCAGTTGTTTATTATGACTTTTAATGTAATTTGTATATATTGACAAAATATTCTGAACCTTTCTGAAAAATGCATGCCTACTTAGTGATAAAATCTCAATAATATTTGCTTACAACAGTCAACTGTTGGAAAAAATAACATATGTTCAAATTAAGTTTTTAATTAAATAATAAAAAGTTTTGAGGTATTGTATAGAAGTTGATCCAACTGTTGAAGTTTTACGGTTTACAGGTTTGACAAACACATTAAACTAATTTGTAGATAAAATAAAAACAAACTAAATAGACAAAGCAAAGTCAGTCATAAAAAATACAAGTGCAAAAAGTTGGCTGTGTTTGCACTGAAAACATTCAATTATACAGTTGAAGACAAAACTATTGGCTATTATTAGAAATTTTGAGAAAGCCTTATTTATTTTAGTTTGGCCGGAATGAAAAAAATATTTAAAAAAAACATTATGTTTTAGAAATTATTATAGAATTATCATTTTCTATTGGCTACATAAAGCCAGTAAAGTCCAAAGACTTGCCAAATAAAACAAACTTGCCTAATTAAGCCAGTTAAGCCTTTAAATTGCACTTTAATCTGAATACTAGTATCTTGGAAAATAACACAAAAAAGTGATGTACTCAAAAAAAGACAAAAGAAATTAGTTATTAGTTGATATGTTAAAAAAAAGTTTTACAAATTCTCTGCGTTAAACAGCACTTGGGAAATACACAAAAAAATTGGAGAGCTAATAATTTTGCCTTTAACTACACCATCATACTGTTTCTAACTGATACTTAACAAAGAATGCAAGTAGGAAAAGAAGAGATGCTCAGAAAGAGAGCGTTTCTTCCATTAGCTTGTCCATCTCTGCATTTCAGCTCGCCAATAAACAAACCAGTGGGGAAAAAAGCCTTAGGAGCTTTGTACTTTCCCTAATTCAGTTACTGCAGCTGTATTTCTAAGAGCCTCAGCAACATGAGGAGAACCACCACCACAGTTTGATCAATACACTTCCGCTGTTTTCCCCTCCAAGCAAAACGCATCTGTGTGTCCGTGACCTAATTTTTAAGCCTTCTTCTCCTGCTGCATGCCTTTGCATATATTTTGAGGTACAAAAATAAGAACGGGTTTATAGCTCATTCGGAGCTCATGCGGGCTATTCTGAACCACTTAGACATCTAAAACCAATAAAAACACTTATTATTAAATAAGATACCCTAGATTGTATTTCATGTATATTTGGCTTCTGTAGGCTGTTTTTTTTTCGCATTAGAGAGATTTGTTTAGCTCTTTCTACATGCCTGCTTCATAGTCCCCAGCATGAGATCTCAATGTTTTTGATGGGGCTGGGGGTGTAAGGTTATATCAGACAGATGGAGCTTGGTGCTTTCAGTGTGTGGGAAATCAGATATCAGTCATCAGAGTTAAATCAGAGGTGCTTTCCTGCTTACACTTTCTTACTTTCATCCAGGCTACCTTTATAAGTGTGTTACAGAAGATAATAAAGTAATCCTGTTTGCTTTGCAGAAAAGGCCAGAGAGTATCTGCACAAGACTGGACGATTCATTGTGATTGGAGGAATCGTCTCTCCTGTACATGATTCCTATGGCAAACCGGTAAGTCTGAGATGAATAAGTCTGAAGTTGGTTTAGTATATTTTAGTAGTAGGAGTATTAATGCATCGTATACCACAGATAATCACTTCAGTGTTGATATTCTGTTCACTTTAAAGGAAAAGTTCACCCAAAAATGAAAATTCCGTCATCAATTATTCAACCTCCACTTTGTCCAAACCTGTTTTGGTTTCTGTTGAACATAAAAAGAAGATATTTGAAAGAATGTTGGAATAATGGATTATATTTTTTCCTACTACGGATTCCAGTGGCTACCATTTTATACATTTTTTTCAAATTAATGTCTTTTGTGTTCAACAAAGCAAAGAAAGCACATATAAAATATATGTGAATAAATATTTGAAACCACATGAGATTGAGTAAATGCAGTGTACATTTTATTTTAGGGTGTACTATCATTTTATGAAAATTCATTTAAGAAATATATTTAAATATTGAGTAACTTATATTTTTAGAATTTACTTAACTTCGAATGTATTTAGTTAAATGTATTTGTGTTGCTGTGTTTTTGAACAAATCATTTGAGAGAATGATTCAGTCGCTCACCCTTTCCTAAATAAATCAGCAGTTTTGAATAAATTCGGCTTAGTGAATAATGCTATGAGTCGATCATGACTCACAAGTCAGTCACAGACACTCTTTACTGGTGTATCTGTGGAAGCTACAGAAAGAGTCAGTAAAACCCCCAAATAACTCCCACTGTTATATTAAAAACAGTTCATCTAATTGCATTTGAACTAAACATTTCTCAACCATTTACTGCTCCCTGTTATTTAGTTTTAAATGGAAGTTCTGTTGGTAAACAGGGAATATCTGTGAACAACTTAAACATGTCACAAAATCTGTGTGGTTAAATCTTTAGAATACTTATTAGTGAATAAGACCCAGTAAGTTGATATACATTTTTTTATGTTCATGAATTAATACTGTGATCAAAAATTATTCTTTGGTTATTTCAGCAGATTTCTTTGAATGAATAAAATACCTCTAACATTGTTATAAGAATTCTGTTACCATAGTGAATTAAAAAGTACTTTGGCCTAGATTTTCTTCTCTCCTGGCAACAAAATATGAATAATAAATGCTTTAGAAAGCAGGATTCAGTCATTCCGACATCAGTTCTTTGTGTTGAGAGTCAAAACACGTGTGAAAGAAACTGTTTTAGGAATCACTGTGTTTTAAACCCTAAAAAAGATAAACGTTTGAGTAATAGCTTCCTCTTTACTTTTCAATAGCAGATTTATCATTGAATCTTAACATGTAACATGTTCAGATGTTCTCTACATTGATAGGTTAATGGCTATAAGACTCACTTTTCCTTGTTTTGGATGATTTTTCTGCATTTATAGGGCCTTGTCTCAAGCAGACATCGTCTCACCATGTGCCAGCTGGCAGTTCAGTCTTCTGATTGGATCAGGTAACTGTCAATCATTCATAAAGAGGTGCAGGAATCGCCTCATAAGAATTCGAAGCAGCGCTTATATATCCTTTAATTCTACAGAAGATGGATAGGCTTTTTTGTGAAATGGACATTCAGAATTTTAATGATTAATGGTCTTTTCCAGAGTGGATCCTTGGGAGTGCTACCAGGACACTTGGCAGACCACCTGCAGCGTTTTGGAGCATCACCGAGACCTAATGAAGGTTAGTCCCAAATTTGGTCTGAATGCTATTATTATTATTTCAGTCTTGAAGTAATTAATCCAGCCATTCCTCCACAGAGAGTGACGGGATGCATTCTGTCTAATGTGAACACACCCTCCACAACCCCTGTGATTGGCCAACCCCAAAACGAGACATCTGCAATTTACCAAAACACAGTTAACAAGTCTGTGGCTAGTAAGTGTCCCTTTCATGCTCAGATGGTTATGTTTGGAGTTTTGGAAAACAGGAAATCCTTAACTATTAACTCGTATTATGTTTTTTTTCTAAAGTAAAATTTTGGGGAAAGATGAGCGAGAGCTTGGGTAAAATTTGCTGCGTTCGGCCACACATGGATCGTTTCACCTTTGTTGGTAAGTTGGTATAATCATTTACATTAACACATTATATATATATATCATTAAACATGTACACATAGACATCACCTATATGTTATAAGATTGCAGGTTAACTATGTCTGTATATAATAACTTATACTTGATTGTAACTTTAACTTAATTTGATTGTAATGCAATGATGTGCACCTTTTGTAAATCTGCTTTGAAACAATTATTGTAAAAAGCGCTATACAAATAAACTTGAATTGAATTTAATATTTGTAACAGAATTGTTTAATTCTTAGCCTTAAACTCTCGCCAACCAGTTCAATGTTCATTGTCTAATAGCTAAATTTATTAAATGACATAAAGATAAATTGGGCGTCACAGTAGCATGATCACCTCACAGAAAGGTCGCTGGTTCGACTCATTCTCAAGCAGTTCCCAACATTCTTCAAAGTATCTTCTTTTCTGCTCAACAGAAGAAAGAACAGATTTTGAACAATTATAGAGTTGATTTTTGGGTGAACTGTCTCTAAGATTAATGTCCCTATTTCAACCCACAATTTCAGTTTATATTGATATAAAAACGCGGGAGAACAGCGTGTGTAACAGCGATATGCTGGAGCCTTGTGGCAGGGTTCATGTAGAAATCACATAATTCTGTATAATTATTTTGAATTATTCATACGCTTCACACAGGATGTGAATAAATTTTACATGACTGTGATGACTTCCAATGAATCAATGATCTCTGTGACCTCTCAAGCCTTTCTTGCTTTTTTTTTCTTGAACAGATGAAAATGCCAACCTTGGTACTGCAATGCGCTACGAGGAAATCGGTGAGACGATGCAATTTCCTTGCTTTGGTTTTTGATTTTCAAATCAGTCCTTGCTTGTCACTTTGAGTCATCGTCAGGAAAATACAGAGTTTGCCCAAGGAGAGAGAAAAAGTCACTGTGTATTTCTCTTACGAAAATATAAATAACATCAAACAAGACAAGGGCAGACAAACAGCTGTCAGAGAAATAAACAAAACAGGAAACTTTCTATAATAAAAGTCTGAATGTAAAGCAAAGTGCCCCATTCTTCTTCCTCGTGGGGAAAATGTGGCTTGTTTCTTTTCTTCTGATCAAAGTTGTTGTGTTTACCCCCACAGCGAAGGAAAACCAGCTCATTACAGTGTGTGTGTGTGTGTGTGTGGTATTTTATGGTTTGTTCAGAGTTGCGTATCCTGCTCCTCTGTGGCAGTGATCTCCTGGAGTCTTTCTGCATCCCCGGCTTGTGGAACGAAAGTGATGTAAGATATCCTTCATTCTGTATTTCACTGTCTTTCGTGCTCACAAATGTGTAGATACTCTTTTAAAATATGTGAGCCCTGGTGGCAAAATGAGTCAGAATGCCGTAATTCTCCAGTATTCATTTGGGTGAACTATCCTTTATGCTGATGATACACAGGGCAATTTTGGGCAGTGTTGCCTGGCTATTTTTTTATTAAGAAAGGGCAACAGTATTGTATCTGCAGCTCATTGCCCTAATTAGTTACCCTGTGGGTCACCTGGTTACCCATTTATTAAGTTGTTCAGCAACATTGCTCAAAAAGTTGCCCTGTGTATCATAAGCATTTAAGTTTCTCATGCGATACTTCCAAATGCGCATTAACACTGGGTGATGGAAACCCAGATATAGTGTTGCTTTAAAGTCGGCATGAAATGAAAGGTAATATTGTCATTTGTTTCCCAAATTGTGATGTACATCCAATTGTCTAGATGGAGGTGATTGTTGGGGATTTCGGGATAGTAGTGGTTCCCCGAGATGGAGCAGACACAGAACGGATAATGAACCATTCCTCTGTGCTCAGAAAGCATAAGGTATTTGCATCAAATATGTTATCAATGACAGAAGACTTTTTGTGGCTGTTTTACTAGAGTCACCACAGGGGGATCAGAGCATATTTGTTGTTTTAATGGCTTTGGTTTTACTTTCACAGGATAATATAATTGTGGTAAAAGATGAAATCGACCACCCGATGTCAATCGTCAGTTCCACCAAGAGCAGGTTTGTTTTCACCTGTCGATTCTTTACCATAATCTATGGTATGTACCTAAACTAAAACCACCTATGATATTGCCTTACTCTAACCCTACTCTTAAACTTCACAGAAAACATGTAGCAAATTTTTAATGTAAAAAAGATCCCATTAAAAGTTTTGAGTAAAATCTAAATTTACAATGTTTGTTTGATTTACTTTAGATGAACAATTAATCCATACGTTAAGTTAATCCACTGTCTGTTTTGGTAATCTTCAATCAAAGTCTGACCATCTGCTTCTGCGTTTGAAGCGGTGGTTTATTCTCTGTTGACATCAGTTTGACAGCTTCAGACACAATATTTATAACTATGCCCTGCTTACTGTTAGTTTGCTACAAGGGAATGATGTGCAAAACAAAGCCACGCCCCCTACTCAATATTCCATTTCAGTTGAAAGTACATCAACACACTGAAACAAAAGTCTCAGCAACTTCTGGTTCATGCAGACTTTAGCCATTTTGGCTAAGTTTTTTAGCCATTTTGAATTATAAGGGCACAGGGTATGTCCTCATACACCACCTTAACATTGTGATTTCTAAAATATCCCCATGTCTTTATACAAATTTGTGTCTTTGTAAATCACCAAAACACTGCGCATGTCCTCATACACCACCTCAACGTTGTAATTTCTAAGTTATCCCCATGTCATTATACAAATTTGTATTCAAGTTGTGGATACAAGGCATGTCCTCATACACCAACTTAATGTTGTGATATCCAATTCATTCCATGTCATTATACAAATTTGTGTCCTCGTAAATCACTAAAACACAGGGCATGTCCTCATACACCACCTTAACATTGTAATATCCAATTCATTACCATGTCGTTCTACAAATTTGTGTCCTTGTAAACCATCAAAACCAGCACATACACAGACAAACAATAATGCAGAAGAATTTTGAGAATGTAAAAACACCAACTCAAACTTCATGATTGTGGGCGGGGCTAAAGATGCACTTTGATCTCTGATTGGTGGAACTTTCTGTACAGCATCATAAGCAATGCTGTTTTTTCTAAATTAATGTCAAAAGATGATTTTAAAAGCATATACAATTAGTGTTCAAAGGTCTATCAGTTTGTTTTTAATTTCCAAATGGAAAAGTAATGTTTTTTATTTCTATAACTTAGATACAACAGATACAGTACATTAAGTACACCCACAAATGAAAACTGTCATCATTTACTCACAAATGTACACCAAACATGTTTGAGTTTCTTTGAATTCTTTTGGAAAACAGCAGCCATTGACTTCCATAGTATTTTTGTTCCGACTATGGATGTCAGTGCCTGCTGTTTTCAGCACTTTTCAAAACAGCTTGTACATTTTTGAGTAAATGATGACAGAATTTTTATTTTTGGGTGGACTATGCCTTTATTATCACTGCTGTAGGACATAACAATCAGGTTCTGGAAGTAAAAAAGATTGCACCATCTAAAGTCTTTTGTTTTTACCGTATCGCTCTTGTTTTTTCCTCTAATCAGACTGGCTCTTCAACACGGTGACGGTCATGTGGTGGATTACCTGAGCCAGCCTGTCATAGACTACATCCTGCAAAGTCAGCTCTACATCAACGCTTCAGGATAGGGTGGTGAAATCCACTTCCGAACCGTCCGTCCGTCATCCCTGTTTGTCTGTCTTTCAGTCTCTCAGTGTGTAATCTAGAGTATAATCCTCCTGTGCAAGCACTGCTTTTCCATGTAGAGGAGCATTAACCTGTCCTGGTGTCTCATTGGGATGTACAGCACTGTGCCTGAAGGATCTGCTCCACCAAACAGCTTTAAAAGGACTGGGTGGAAGAGGAAACTCGCTGCCACCGTGACAGAAGTGTGATTGGATTAGATTCGAAACCATTGCCTGCTCTAATGTCGGCCTTTGCTGTTGATTTGATCTTCTCTGTTCTCGTAATTGCATGCCTAAAGGTTTTCTTTCAGCGCATGAGTGTTTAAACGACCACGTAGACCGTAGTCTGTAGATACAGTGTTTGCGAACTAAAAAAAAAACAACAACAACTGTGCTTAGACTCATCTCATCTATGAATGCATTTTCTACTCAACTGTACAGTATGTACGGAGAATGTCGTCTTAAATACTGTGTCAATGTTTTGTCTTCAATGTGCATTCATGTATACGTGGAGTATTTGCTTGCACATTAAAGAATGTGGTTTCATTTACATTGCTTTGGTGCACGTTTTCTTCTCACACGGCTCTTTTTGCTTGACATTAACACGCTAACATGTGAGTTCTTCTGTAGTAAAGCCAGTCACTGCCTCCATTAAACCATTCCTTTCATCTGACATTTCTTGCACTTTCGCTTATTTTGCAAGGATTTTTGTTCATGTTAGATAAGGATTTGAAGTCATTTAAAAGAGTTCTCTTGTAACAAATCGGTTTTCTGTTGGACACAAAAGAAGATATTTGGAAAAATGTTGGAAACCGGTAACCATTCACTTCCATAGTATTTGTTTTTCCTACTGTGGAAGTAAATGGTTACCGGTTTCTATAACATTCTTTATAAAAATCTTTTATTGCGTACAAGAGAAAAAAAGAAACTCATAAAAGTTTGAAACCACCTGAGGGTGAGTAAATATATATTTTAAGTGAACTTTCTATTTATTTAAAAGTGTGCAGTTCAGTCAAAAATGAAATAAACTATTCATTTACCCACCTACAAACCATCCCACAGATTTTTTCAGGACAACATTTTAAAAAATATGTATAAAACTGTGGTCATTTGTGATTCATAATATGCATGTCAACAGCTGCCAGTATTTTGAGA